>SNQJ01S0022174.1:68414-103731 GCA_010110895.2 Picea sitchensis | reverse complement strand
CGCCGTTGCCGGGGATGATGTTGAATATATTCCCTGGGATTGAATGACAAAGATTAATCTGATTCTGAAGGTGCATCAGATATCAGAACTTGAAGATTGCTACTGTGCACCTAGTGACTCCACTGTGACGACTCTGCTGGGGAGAACTTGTTCTATCAACTGTGGCTTCAAGAGGTAGACACACGAGGTCCAATCCACACCTGCCTTTAGCCACACTAGAAGCTGACTCGGAAGCAGTGCGCAGAAAGGGAAAGAGCTCTGCGAAAGAAGTTCCCATCACCGAAACAGGTAACGCGCCTTCCCCTTCTGTGAGTACTCCATTGTCTTATTCTTAGCTTCCTAGTCATCCTTCATCTGAGGTTTCCCATTTTCTGAATTTCGGGAGTGTTCCTGCTGAGTTTTCTCCTCCTGGTCTGGTATTGGAAGGAGAGATCCTTGTCACTCCCCCTTCCCTGGAAGTTGTGCCTCAATACAGACCTCTGGTCTCAGAAGATTTCACCACCCCTCCTGTTATTACTACTGTTGCGCAGAAGGAGGCATCTGTGCATTCAACTCCCTTAGACCTCCCTCTGTTTTTCCCGTCATCCCCTTCAAGGACCTCTTTTCATACATCTCCTGTTCACACTCCTTCTCCTCTCGGTTCTCCTCTTCCTAACATCCCTATGGCTAGTGCTAATCCCCCTTTGAACAGAATGGATGTCATAGTCGCTGCTAGATATGCTCCTTTAGTCCTACCCCATCCTATGAATCCTCTCCCTGTTGGAGACTATTTGAAATACATGCCCAAGTTCACTGGAGAGGGTGACATAACTGCAGAAGAGCACCTGGCTGCTTTCTACAGCTATGCAGACAACCTCAATATTGAGAATGAAGATGTATGGATGAGAGTCTTTGTCCAGAGCTTGGACGGTGAGGTTAGAAAGTGCTTCAGGGGGTTGGCCCCTGGATCTATTGCTGGTATTGAAGCTCTGGATAATGTTTTCTTGAGGCAGTGGGGAGATAGGAAAGATTACATTTATTACATGACAGAGTTTGGGTCCCTAAAGAAGCATGAAGGAGAGTCTGTCTCTGACTTCTCCAAAAGATTCAATAAGATGTATAACAATATTCCTGCAGAGATAAATCCTTTAGAAGCCTCTGCTCAAATTTCATATGCTAGTGCATTTCACCCTGATTTTTGTCTCGTATTAAGAGAAAGAAGAGCCACCTCTTTAGCTCAGATGAAAGATGTAGATATAGAGGTGGAATCCAATATATTAGCAGCTGACAAACTGAGGAACAAGGCCGACATAGACAGAAGAAAGGGAAAATCAGAAGCCTCGACTTCTGACTCCAACATCTCTGGCCCATCATTGCCACACCCTCAAGTAAATGACCTGACCCAAGTAATGAACTTCCTTAAAGAAGAGGTGGAGAGATTGAGGATGGAAAGAAAGCAAATGAAAAAGGGCCCTCAGAACACTGAGAACAGAACAGGTTTCAGAAGACCAAACAATTTTTCTCCCCCAACTATGCATAGAGAGAAGGAGAGAGACAGAGATGACCAAAGAATTTAGGGTCCCTTCCAGAACAATTTTGTGACCAATGAAGAAGAAGGGGAAACAGACGAGCCTGAACCCAAAATCCACTCTGTAGAAGTCACTCCTCCTTTCCCTCATGAATAGTCAGCTAAATGAATTGAGCAAGGGATACAAAGCTAGCGGCGACCGAGGCAGATATAACCTGAGATCTGACAAGAAGGCAGCAGCACCTGATATTCCAGAGCCGTCTTCCAAAGAAGAGAAGCTTGCTGATGAGGTAGCTAACAGCCACAGAGGTAAGAAGGCCCAACCTCTCTCTCCCATTGTCCAAACTCATGTTCCTGAAATTAGAGAAATTCCAAAGCTTTCACCCTCTTTTAATTTCGAGCATGAAATTCAAAAGATCAGAATTCCTGTGCCCCTCACTGAGCTAATTAAACACGGTGAATTCAAAAATCTATTTTCTGACCTTTTGAAATCTGAAGCCTCCAGCCCTTCCACAGACTTCATAAACCTCCAAGATGAAAGGCCTACAGTTTTACTAGGACCCATGGTGGAAGACAGAGACGATTCAACCCCTCCTTTCTACACCTCCCTGAACATACATGATAAGGTGCTGCACAACTGTTTGATGGATTCAGGGGCCTCCCACAACCTCATGCCTAAAGCCATCATGGAAGAGCTAGGATTAGAAGTCACCAGAGCCTATCATGACCTCTATTCTTTTGACTCCAGGAGGGTACAATGTTTGGGAGTCATCAAGGCCCTGGCAGTCTCTTTGTTTCAGCTACCCATGAAAAGTATGGTCATGGATATTGTGGTAGCTGATGTTCCCCCCAAGTTTGGCATGTTGTTGTCAAGATCTTGGATTAAGAGACTTGGAGGGACGTTACAGATGGACCTTACATATGCCACCATTCCAGTCTTTGGGGGGGAACATAGGAGATTATACAGAGAAGCCCAGCTGGCCTACATTGTCAGTGATGAAGCAAACCCCACTAATCATCCCATCTATGCCTTGGACACTAATTTAAGCTCTAGTCTACTATAGCTTACTGAGACTCCTGAGCCCCCTTTGCAAATCAGAAAGAAGCCCATTTTCAATCAGGAGATGCCTCCTCCAACCACCTCTATTTGGAAGATGTTCTTTGATGGAGCTTCTTCCAGTATAGGTGCAGGTGCCGGGGTAGTATTCATATCCCCTTCTCAAGAAACCATATCTCTGTCATACAAGCTGGAATTTGAAGTCACCAACAACGTGGCAGAGTATGAAGCTCTGGTTCTGGGATTAAGAGCTGCAAAGGAAATGGAGATCAGGGAGATAGTTGTGTTCGGGGATGCAGAATTAATCGTCCAATAGGTCAAAAATGTCTATCAGGCCAAGCACCCTCGTCTAAAAGATTACAGGAACGAGGTATGGGATCTGATCGACAGTTTCTTCTTGGCTTTCAACATCTCTTTCATTCCAAGGGAAGAAAATGCTCGAGCCAACTTTCAAGCCTTTTCAGCTAGTTTGTTCGAAGCTCCTACGCTGCCCACTGACAAATCAGAGGTGGAAATAAGATACAGACCCTCTGTACCAGACAATGTCAAACATTGGAAGGTATTTGAAGATGATCAGGAGATTGAAAAGTTTCTCCAATCAGTAGATGACTTTTCTGCATTACACATAGACGAAGATCTTGACGTGGAGGGTGACCGTCACTTTGGAGAGTTATCAAATAAGATTGCTGACCACCAGATTATTCAACTACCCAGCAATCACATACCAAAAGGTCTGATCCCATTAGAAAGATTGTTCAATGGGAATGATGTGGCAGTAGGGGGGAGAGTTTTGGGTGATGATGCCGATACGACTGAGTGCAACATAAGCACACCGGAAGAGCCCAAGTTTGTCAAGCTGTCAAGGAGCTTGACCGAGGAGCAGAGGATCGAATATACTAAGCTATTGAAGGAATTTGCTGACGTGTTTGCGTGGACCTACGAAGACCTCAAGACATACGACACATCAGTTATTGAGCACAAGATCCCACTGAAAGAGGAGGCTAGACCATTTAAGCAGAAGCTGAGACAGATAAATCCTACGTTGTTGCCTATCATGGAGAGGGAGGTGAAGAAGTTGTTGGATGCCCAAATCATTGTCCCCTTGAGATACTCTGACTGGGTAGCCAATTTGGTCCCAGTAAGAAAGAAGAGCGGAGAAATCAGACTCTGTGTCGATTTCAGAAACCTGAACAGAAGCTCAAGGAAGGACAATTATCCCCTGCCCAACATGGAACATATATTGCATAAGGTCACTGGTGCATCTAGGATATCTATGATTGATGGATTTTCTGGCTATAATCAGATATCAGTCATGCCTGAGGACAGGGAAAAAAAAGCCTTCACCACTCCCTGGGGCACGTTCATGTATGCCAAAATGCCTTTCGGGCTGATGAACACAGGAGCAACATTTCAGCGAGCCATGGACATAGCCTTCGTCTGGGAGAAAGATAAGTTCATGGTTATTTATCTAGATGACATAACATTCTTTTCCAAGACTGATAAAGAGCATCGCTTCCACTTGAAGAAGGTTTTCCAGAAATGTCACAGGTTTGGCCTTTCCCTGAATCCCAAGAAGTCATTGTTTGCTATGCAGGAAGGGAAACTATTAGGCCATATAGTGTCAGCAGAGGGAGTGAGAATTGAACCTAACAGGGTAGAAGCTATTCAGGCCCTGTCACTTCCCAGATCTAAAAAAGAAGTCCAGGCATTTTTAGGAAGAATTAATTTTCTAAGGAGGTTCATTTCAAATTTTGTTGAGTTGGTGAAACATATTACAACCATGCTTAGAAAGGGCCATGAAGTAAAATGGACTTCTGAATCCAGAGAGTCTTTTTTTCAAATAAAGAAGGCGTTGACTGAAGCACCTGTGCTAATCAGTCCTGATTATTCCAAAGACTTTCTAATATTTTCTTTTGCTTCCTGTGATACAGTAGCGGCAGTTTTACTGCAGAAAAATGACCAAGGGCAAGAGAAGCCTATCGCCTTCTTTAGGAAAGCGCTGAGGGATGCAGAATTTCGATACGAGATCATGGAGAAGCAGGCCTATGCCTTGGTGAAATCTCTTAAAGCTTTCAAAGTATATGTCTTGCATTCAAAAATCATTGCATATATCCCTTCAGCTTCTGTGAAGGACATTCTCATATAGCCTGACATAGACAGAAGAAGAAGTAAATGGATCGCCAAGATCCTAGAGTTTGATCTGGAGATTAAGCCCACCAAGCTGATAAAGGGGAAAGGTTTAGCCAAGTTGTTGGCTGAATCAAATTGCAGTGCCTTGGGAATCAATTTCATCAATGAGCAAGCTGAGTCATCTAACAGGGGTTCCCAAAGCACCATACCACTAGCAGCATGCCTCTGGTATAAAGACATCTTGTATTTTTTGCAAGAATTGAGGCCTCCTGATGGGATGAAAAAAACCAAGGCAAGAGCCTTAAAGCTCAAAGCGGTCAGGTATTGCCTCATTGACCAAAACTTGTATTCGAAAGATCCCCAGGGGATATTATTGAGGTGTCTAGACCCACAGCAGGCCCAGAAGGTTATATTCGACTTCCATAGTGGTCTCTGTGGAGGTCATCATTTTTTGAAGACCACAGCTCACAAGATCCTCCGAGCTGGGTATTGTTGGCCCACCTTATTTCCTGATGTCTGCAGGGAAATTAGAGCTTGCATCAAATGCCAGAAATTCTCAAGAAAGCAACAGCTCAAATCCCTGCCTTTGAAACCTGTGGTGGTCTCANTCAACACCCTTTCAGCAGTGGGGATTGGACTTCATCGGGGAAATTCATCCTCCCTCAAGCAGCCAGCACCGATGGATTCTGATAGTGACCGACTACTTCACCAAATGGATAGAAGTTGTCCCCACCAGAAGCACTTCTCACAAAGTAATTATCAGCTTCCTGGAGGACATCATAGCGAGGTTTGGTTGCCCCAACAGAATCGTCACTGATGATGCCTCTCCCTTTCAGTCTGAGCCTCTGGTCAAGTTTTGTGAACAGTTCGAAATTTCACTGATTCACTCCACTCCCTACTATCCTCAATGAAACGGGCTAGCAGAGTCCTCCAATAAAACCCTAATCAAGCTTATCAAAAAGCTACTGGAGGACAACAAAAGGGCCTGGGACTCAAAGCTCAAATTTTCTCTTTGGGCTGATCTGGTGACAACCAAGAAATCCCTGGGCATCTCACCCTTCCAGCTGGTTTATGGAATAGAGGCCATTTTCCCCACTCAACTCACCTTGCCTGTAGCCAATCTCCTCCAGGACTATGAGGGAGAACCTAACAATATGCTCAGAAGAATTCATCAGATGGTGGAAGTGCAGCAGATCAGAGAACAAGTCCTGGACAGAGCTTACAATCATCAGTAGAAGATCAAGCAGGCGTTTGACAAGAAAAGCAAGAAGAAAGAGTTTGAGCAGGGTGATCTGGTACTCAAATGGGATGCACCCAGGCATGAAAAGGGAAAACACAGTAAATTTGATGCCCTCTAGTTCGGGCCTTTCAAGATCCTTGAAGTATTTTCAAATAACACTTACAGGTTGCAGGATCTAGAAGGCAATGAAGTTTTCAGTGGCCCAGTCAATGGGCATTTCTTAAAAAAGTGTTTTCTATGAGCCACAATTGGCTCTTTTTGCTTTGTTTTGTAAATATTGTTTATATTTTGATTTCGGACTAATAAATGACTCCATAGCCCAACAGCAAAGGCACTAAGTCTGCAAAAGAGTTCTTAGAGCGTCACAGGGACGACTCTATCCCCCATGGAGCCAAATGTTAGCGATATTTCTTGTAAGGAGGGATAAAACGCAAAAGAAAGGGTTAAAAACCCATTTGTCCTAAGTTTTGGTGCGAATGTGCCTATGATAAACGAAAATCAAGTTTGGACGGCTGGGATTCGCGCGCCTGGATCAACGGCGCACGTTGGATTCCGAACCCCCCTTGCCTTTATTCCTTTAAGCAGAGGGGGGGGGGTCCGGAATTGNGGTCTAGAATCGCGGGTGTAATTTTCCGACGGCTACGATCGAGGAGCCCAGATCAACGGCTCATGAGCAGTCTCATCCTTCTCAGCTACCCTGCCTTTAACCCGCGCGGGCCCTTCTCCCGTCATGTCATCTTCCTGCTCACCTTTCCCCTACTGCCGTGTGTCATTGCTCACCCTCTCTGTCAACCGTCCACATGACTCTTCCTCCGTCTCATCATCCATTCACCACCTGCCATGTGTCCCGCTACTCCACTTAGCTCCTTTTTCCACGTGTCATCCTCACCCGACTTTCTTGTACCTCATCGTTTCTTGCTCCACCCCCGCGGTTGTAGCCCCGTCACTCTATTTCCAAGCCCCCATCTTCCTCCATGTTGGTCTCCATACCCGTCCTTCAATCCATTCAGTTATTCCAGGCGGCAGCGCGAGGAGTCTTCCATATCCCGAAGTGCTGAGTTGGTCGGGCCATTCTCAATCCCAAGAAGTAGTTATTGAAGTGGTTGGTGGTGGTTAGACATCGTCTCCACCATAATGGGAACGTCCTGCAGTAAATTAAAGGCACATCGATTCGCCGGATAAACTGTCAGAAGATCGATCGCGTCTACCATAAATCGCACGACCATTCAAAGATTGCGGCCGCAGAGTGTCAGAAGCCATGCAGACGCAAAGATTTCAATGCAGTTTCTTGGTTCCGCTGCTATTGTTGTTTTGAGTATATGTAGGCATTGTTTCCATTTTTGTATCTATCGATGGTAGAGCTAAGCTCTCGACTTTAAAGTTTCAGCAAATATTTTGGTTTCCTGGTTATGCCTCTGTGTTTGAGATTTCTTGGTTTATAACAAATAGTTTTCCTTTTCCATCTATGTTTCATCTTGTGCCGGAGAGTTCATAGTTGAAGGATTCACGTGGATCATTACAGTTATGTTATGATAAAGGATTTGTCGTGACATTTTTGTATTCTCTGGTTTTCTGTGTTTGAATATAAAGTGACTTTGTGTTCGAATTCTTTCTCCTCCAGTCTGTTACAAACCAGATGTGTGTGGCAGACCTTCGCACTCTTCTCCTGAAAGTCTTCCCCCTACTCACCCTTTTACTACAACTCACTATTTGGAGTTTATCAAGACCTCATTCGTCATGCATGCTCGGCCTAGTTTCTGAGTTGAGATGATATTGTTTTGAGTTTTCCTCAGTTTGATCACCCTTTAAACAAATTGTGACATTAAACTGACGGGCGTCGGGCTCTGCTCCTGCTAGCAATCCAGGAGTGACCTCCGCCGCCAACACAAGATAACGTTTGTTCTTCGTAGTTGCCCCTTTATTATCGTAACACAAATTTGCCTATGTGTTGTATACAACCGGTGATTTAGTAAATCTCGGCTCTGGTGAGCGATGGAAGGAGGAAATGCACATCTGGGGTTCTCTATGTGTAAGGGTGAGTAAACGTTATGTTGCTTATGTTTTTTTGGAGAAGTATTCCATAAATGTAATCTTTGTCTGATGCAATGTAAAATAATTGAGAGCTTCCATGTATAGAACTCATGTTTCTTATCTTTGTTTGAGGGTTGACAACACATGACAGTTGCGCATGCATATGCGTTTCCTTCCCAGGATTCCACCGGGTTTATGGTTCCATTTATAAGTTAGGTGAAACACTTTTAGATTTAATGCTCGGGTTTGAGGGTTATTTTGTTTTCTCTCGGTTTGTTTTCAGTCTTCAATCCTATAGTCGTTTGGGGTGCCTTCCCAATCAGACCGTGGCCCGAATCATTATTATAAGTTAAATCCTTTGTTTTTTCTCGTTTTCTTTTATTCACCATTCATATCATTGTTATTATTACACTATGAAAGTCATCCAAATATCTCAAAGCTTACTACATTGGTTGATGTTATTCATACTTGATTGTTGTTAAAACTATGTAGGAAACTTTTGTATTTACATTATGTACATGTATGGCAACATTAATAGGATCTTATTCATTTTTAAACTAACCACACATTTGTTTGTATCCTCTTGTTGTAAAACTTTCTCTGCTGGGAAGAATCATTGTCCATCGGCCACCTCGGTAGCATCCTTCACTTGATCTCTCGTCTAATATAGTTATTACGAAAGGGGTTTTCCTATGTCATCCACTCTGCACTAAAAAAAGAGAGGTATTTTTTTTTATTTAACTGTTATCCCATAATATTGTAATCATTCTCCTCCTCATCTACTAAATGTATGTGGAACGAAAAATCATTGCGTTCGAACATGTTTTACACAGTTAAACTTTAACCTATGAATTGGGTTCTTACTATAAATTTGTATGCACTCCAATTTTTGTATTTTACCTTTCTGTAATGTTGTTTAATTTTAAAGATCCCTCTATTGTGAATATACTCAGGTCACATCTTGTGCACCTCTAGGAATTCTTATAAATTTAATAATTCCTTCACTGTGATCGTTACCCCAAATCGAAAATTCCGACCGTGTGATTTCGTGGAATTAAATGGTAGTTATGTTTAATTGTTGACCTTTCCATAGTTGACTCCTTCCATTTATTTGGTCCTCTACATAGAGTTTGGATATTCCTATTATGGAATTCATGTTTGATCACTCTATTCATGGTCTATTTCGATGATAACTGGTTTCACTTCTTTGCTTACTGTCGCTTCCTCTATTTTACAAGTGAAAAGTTTTCTGCACATATATATGAAAATTAATGATGGGCCCTTACTATTTTTTTAGGGTACCCATCAGTCAGTTTTAGGTCCACTCCTCCTCCTCCTTGATCCTGGATAGATTGTCTCGCAAGGAACAAAAGGAAATCTGGTTTTCATCAAGACCCAAGATAAGTTTTTTCCTTGGTTTATTCTACTGTTTAATTTCGATAGAATTAAAATGCTAGCCAATTACTAAACCCTTGTTTTACTCCTTTGCATGTTATGCAAGTCAGTGTAATAATATGAAAGAAGCATCTTACCATGAAAGGTATTCGAGTTCCATGTCCTTCCTTGACTAACCTATGCACGCATTTATATTCATCTTCATACAAAATCTTGTAAAGACTTTCCTAGAGTTCTGTTTACAACACAGAAGAATGTGGAGTTCTTGATCTATGATTATCTAACTGTAAAGTTTGAACAAGATTCATTTAAATATGACGATTACTTTTGCAATACACTTTGTAGTCTAGTGAATCACTATTTTTTTGTGGTAATAGATAAAATAAAGAACATATTTGGATTGTTATTCTTTCTACCTATTCCTTGCATGTTATCAAATTGACAAAAACACCATCTAAGTTTATTCCTTATTGCAATATTTCTCTACAATGTTTTGTTATGTACATATTTTAATAGTAGTCCAAATGCATAATCTCAAAGGCCAATAGGCATCTAAACATAGATCTAATATGTTTTTGTATGAGCACCTATATATATAAAGATATGTGTACGACCATCATATTTCAAATAAGAAACATTTCCTATATCATTCAACTATGTTAATCCATAGTATAATATGGTTATACAGTACCTTAAGAACTGATTTACTTATGTATACACAGTTAACACATTCCTAACAAATAATGTAACCATAAATATAAGATTGACAAAGGAATACAAGCGAAGATACATATCTGAAACCTGATGTGGAATACAAATGGAACAACCATGTTCCACCCAACCATAGAACAGAAAAGCCAAGTTCACTTGTCCTGCTCACAACCTAGCCTGACCATGAGTCCATAAGGGAAAACTAAATGATCCTCCTTATCAATCGTCACCATCCATAGATCAAAAAAATCCTTTGCCTCATACTAACATTGTTCATAACAACAAAACATTTTCTTTTCCAACATACTAAGCAGTGCCCTGCCTCCTCTGTATGTTGTTTTTAATATGCATCCTTGTGCCTAGGTATTTCCTTCCCTTCTTGGGGAAATTTGTATCTTTATAAATCCCTCATTTTTAGGGGCTTCTAGTGGTCAAATTCCACTTCTTCCACTTGTAAAAACTATCCTTGAGTTAACTCAAACCTGTTCCCCACTCATGGAGTCATGGTCATCTATTTTTAACCTGGTTGTTCCATTTGTCTTCCAACATTTAATTTATTAAAAGTTTGTCTTACACATGTGTCAAAATAAAAGAGGATAATTGGGAAAGTCAAATATTTTCCCAACAGTCATCAAATAATTAATTACAACAATCAAAATTCCAAATTCATATTTTCCATAAATGGCAAATAATTTCCATATCTGAATTTTCCAAAAACGAAAGTTTATTTCAAATTTCACTTAGAATTTAATATTCTAAAATTTGAGGATATTACATCCTCTCCCCCTTAAGTAAAACATTTTCCTCAATGTTCATTCGTCTCTCGGAATAGGGTTGTAAAAGATTTCAGCAAATGTTCATCCAATTCCCAAATGGCCTCCTCAGTGCTAAATTGCTTCCATTGCACTTTTACCTGGGTGATGGCTCTGTTCCATAGTACTATTTCTTTCCTATCCCAAATGCGCATAGGTTCCGCTTGGAAATCGCCTTATTCTTCCACCTGCACCATGTTCCAATCAATTATGTGAGTAGGATCATCAATATACCTTTTTAATAAGAAAACATGAAAAACATTATGAACTTTTAAGTTTGTAGGATGTGCTAGTTGATAGGCCACAGGTCTGATTCAAGTTAAAATCTCGAAGGGACCACAAAACTTGGGCTCCAACTTTGAACAATTTTTTGGCTTTAGAGAGCTCCTCCTTGCTTTGAATATCAGATACACATGGTCCCCAATTTGAAATTCCTGGTGTCTCCTTTTTAAATGTCCATGGATTTTTTGTCGATTTTGGGCCTCCTTTAAATTATGTTGTACCCTTTTTACCATTTTCTCCATTTCCTGGAGCATTTATGGTCCCATCATAAGATTGTCAACTAGATTATCCCAACTAATTGGGGTTGTGCATTTCCTTCCGTATAATGCTTCGAAGGGACTCATCTTGGTTGATGTTTGATAGCCATTATTGTAAGAAAATTCAACTAAGTGTAGGTACTCCTCCCACTTAGTTGGTTTCGTTATCATGTACATTCGTAACATGTCTTCCACAATTTAATTAGTTTGTTTAGTTTTCCCATCTATTTGTGGATGGTAGCTTATGCTAAAATTTAGGTTAGTATCCAATCCTGCAAACAATTCCTTCTTAATCTTTGTCATAAATTTGGCATCTTTATCGGAGATCACCATATTAGGAATCCCATGCAATCTAAATATTTCTTTCATAAAAATTTCAACAATATTAATTTCTTTATAAGTAGATTTCATAAGTATAAAATGTGCAGATTTTCTAATTTTATTAATCACTACCATAATCGAGTCATTTTACTTTTGATTCTTAGGCAAACCTGTGATGAAGTCCAACAAGATAATCTACCACTTCCATTCTGGTATAGGTAGAGATTGTAGCAGACCGGATGGATGTTGATGTTCAATCTTTACCTGTTGACAATCTAACCATTTAGATAAATATTTAGTTGTTTCACTCTTCATGTTAGGCCAATAAAACTATTTTCTTAAGGTTATTACCATTTTCTGGTATCTTGGATGACCAGAATATGACCTTTTGTGAAATTCGTCAAGAATAGTTGATTTTAAATCAATATAATTAGGTACATACAACCTATTTTTGAACCTTAGCAATCCATTTTTATCTGAACTTAGATCTGTTTTGTTCATTTTTTCTGAATTTTCTTGATATTTTGTTGTTGTTTTGATGTACTTTTTGTCATTATTGCTTGCAAATTTTATTCTTTGTTCAATGTCGATTTTTTCTTTGCTAACACTTAACTCATAAAGTTTGTTAGTCTTCCGACTTAGAGCATCTGCAAATTTGTTTTATTTACCTTTGATGTGTCTTACTTCAAAATCAAATTCACTTAAAAAGGCCAACCATCTCACTTGCCTTGCATTGAGATCTGGTTGACGGAATAAAAACTTTACACCTTTGTTGTTGGTTAGTACCAAAAACCTTCTCCCCATTAAATAATGTCACCACATTTTTAGAGCATGAATTATGGTTGCTAATTCCAAATCATGTGTAACGTAATTCCTTTCATGTTCTTTTAGTTTATTTGATTCGTAACATATGACATGTCCATCTTGTCTTAGGACACCCCCTAGTCCTTCTTTGCTTACATCCACGCAAACTGTAAAATATTTATCGGGATCCACTACCCTTAGGATAGGTGTTTTAGTTAATAGTCTTTTTTAATTATCAAAGTTGTCCTGAAACTTTTGTGACCAAGTAACTCTTATTCCCTTTTTCTGTAGGGATGTAATTGGATACTCAATCTTAGAAAATCCTTCAATAAATGTTCAGTAATAACCAGTAATTCCCGTGAACGATCTGATGTCTGCTACATCCTTAGGGATAGGCCATTCCATAATGGCTTTTATCTTTTTTGGATCAACTGCAATACCATCTTCGGATATCACTTGTCCTAGGTATTGTATCTTTCTTTGGTAGAAGTCACACTTATCAAACTTCACATACAACTTATGTTTCCTTAAGGTCTACAATATTATTTCCAGATGTTCCATGTTCTTCTTCCGATTTTTAGTAAACTAAAATATCATCGATAAACACCAACACAAATTTATCCAGATATTGACTAAATATAATATTCATCAAACACATAAAGGTTGATGGTGAATTAGTAATACTGAATGGAATTATGACAAACTCATAGTGTATGCAACGTGTTCTAAATGTTTTTTTCTTTATATATTTGTCTTTTATTCTAACTTGGTGATAACTAGACCTTAAATATAACTTAGAGAAGATCCTTGCTCCTCCAAATTGGTCAAACAGATCGTTAATTCTAGGTAAAGGATACTTATTCTTGATCTTCATCTTATTTAGCGTCAATAGTCAATGCACAGTCTCAAGGTCCCATCTTTATTTTTAATGAAGAGAACCGATGCTCCCTAAGGTGAGACACTTGGTTTGATATATTCTTTATCTAGCAGTTCTTGCAGTTGAATTTTCAGTTTCGTTAATTTGGGAAGACTCATTATATAAGGTGCCTTACATATCGGGGCAGATCCAGGTAGTATATCGAAAGACAAATATATATCTCTACTTGGAGGTAGTTTTGGTATTTCTTCCACAAATACATATCTAAACCCATGTCGGACTGCAAATTCCTCTAAACTGTTTTTTTTTTTTCTTTTCTAATAGATTAGTTACCTAAACAACATAAACTTGGAAACCTTTGTTCATACATTTCTTAAACTACATGGCTAATATATTCCTAACCAAAACTGGTTTTTTGATCCCTTGTATCGTCCTAACTATGTTCTTTTCGTCTCTATAAATAAGTCACTTTTCGTAACAATTAAATATTACTTTATGTTTCTCTAACCAATCCATTCCAATTATTAAATCATAAGATCCCAAAGGTAAAATGTTCATATCTAACTTTTTACTTCGACCGTCTATGTTGAGTTCACATTCAGGAATAAAATATGTTATCTTTCTCTTGGTCCCTATTTCGAACTGTACTAACTAGGACTTAGTATGATTTACTTTCTTGAGCTTGTTTAATTCAACTAAACCAGGAGTAACATAACTCAGACTAGCTCCTAGGTCAATTAATATGGAAATGCGGTTATCATGAATTTTACCTTCAATATCCACGATAGTGGATTGATGATCATCTTTCCTGCCATCCACAATTGCATTAATTTTGTCCATGCTTCTGCCCATATCTCCTACTATCAAATCTTCTTGTAGGTTATGGACTGAAGTTCTTGCCATGGAAATTAAGAGTGGACAATTTCTCCTCAAGTGAGGTTGTCCCCAACTTTATTGACTCCCAGGTTAATTGGTCTACCTCCCATTTGAGTGCTCTAGGTGTTTGAATGATAGTCCTTCTTTTGGAAAATTTCTGTCATATTAAGGAAAGGGGATGGTTGGAATCCTTTCTTTCCCTGATTCATTTTGTCTTGTTTATTGTCCTTCCATGCCTTGTGAATTTCAGACCTCTGTTTGTACTGATCATAGCACATATGAGCCTTTCTAAACACTTCATTTAAAGACTTGGGATTATCAAATTCAATTTTTTCTTTGTACGATTATGGTAGACAGCTTAAGAATCATTGTATCTTTACTGTTTCTTTTTTGATGTATGGTAAAAATATCAATAGTTCTAGAAATTTATTTATCATATCGTCCATTGTCATTTGTCCAAGTCTTAGCTCGTAGAATTCCTTAGTTTGTTCTTTCATAATAGCTTTCTGACAAATATTGTTTCTTGAATTATTTTTTAAAGTATGACCATTCCATTTGTTTCTCTTTCAATCCCTTAGCCAATTTCAATTCTTGCCACCAGATACTTGATTTTACCTTCAAGTTGTAAATGGCCATTTTGACTTTCATTTTACTAGAGTAGTTCAAATCTGGAAGTATTTATTTATATATAGTAGTCAGGCTTTAGCCTCTTCACCCATCCTTGATTCTCCATCAAAGGTGGATGGTTTTGTTTTCTTGAATTCACCTTCCAGGTGATATACTTGTTTTCTTTTTCTTCCCATAGTTGTTTTGTTTCTTGTCATATGTGTGTCTTCAGAAGAACTATCCTTATTTTATGTTTCATGATTAGAGTTTTTAGGGGACCTTTTTCTAAATTATTCCTCTTTGTCATTATTCTTTGGGATCCTCTTGGTTACTATATTGCGTAGCAACATTTCATTTATTTCTAACTGGTCTTCCTATGCCTTTTTCATCTTTTCATTATCTGCTTTAAACACTTGTAATTCCATGATGAGGTTATTCATTGTTTCCAAACCCTAGGTGGTTGAACTTCCTTCGATGGTATGCTCTGTTTCTTTAGGAAGTCCTTGATTTGATTCTCCTTAAGCCTAATTTCTTCTTCATTATGTGCTGACATTATCACAACAAACCAACAATTTTTGTATTTGTAACAGTAAACATATTTATTAGTTTTTCTTCAATAGAAATAAAAGAATTAAATAAAAAATTGGCCTTGCCCTGAGGTCCAAGTGATGTAATCTTCATCTCTTATACCATATGTAATGTACCCCAAATTTCACAAAAAAAAATAAAAATTGTTGGGGAACATTAAAGTCCCTTGAATCTCCAACATTTTTTGTGACACAGAGATAATCCACTATATATATCTTATTCCTTTATTGTATATGCATAGAAGTTTTACTTCTGTCATCATTTGTATTAAAGGCCAAAGGAGATTTAAAATCCACTTGTCTCTTATTGTTATATTTCATCATAGCATCGTTATTGGATTAGAATTATACACTTATTTGTATTGACGAATTTTGTGACCATGGTTGTCATAGCCCTTAAAATAACCACTAGGTCTATGTCAAAACATCTTATCCATACTAAATCATGTAATAGACTACATCATACAAGATATGAGCATGCTAAATCATGGAAACAAGATAAACCTATTGTAGACATAGTGTTGAGCTAGGACACACAATTTTACCCATAACAACATATTACTTTATCATAGTGCAACGAAAATTTTTAAACAAGAGGAGAGAATGATGTACCTATACTTAAACATTGGTAACCCTACTCAATTGTTAAAGTGGTCTTCTCTATCTAGAGTTATCTCTAGGATTAAACATAACTCAGCGTTTAATTGGTTCAAAAACCATTTTGTGGTGGATGGCATGTCGGGTTTAAGCCTACTCTATGCTAGCTTGTAGACATTTACTATTGGTCGACCCATTAAGGGTGATGCCTGTTAGTACCCTCCATAACTGACTCTTTGGTGAAAATTTTTAATGTAGGCTTGTCGCTTCCCTCGACTTCACATGGCAGAGGTATGGGACGTACCATCCACTTTTACTCCTCTATCAAGGACCTCGAGGTAATGTTTGTTCTTCGTAGTTGCCCCTTTAGTCTTGTAACACAATTTTTCCTTTGTATTGTATACGACCAGTGATTTGGTAAATCTTGGCTCTAGTGAGCGATGGAAGGAGGCAATGCACATCCGGGGTTCTCTATGCGCAAGGGTGAGTAAATGTTTTGTTTCTTATGTTTTTTGTGAGAAGTATTTCGTAAATGTAATCTTTGTCTGGTGAAATGTAAAATAATTGAGAGGTTCCATGTACAGACCTCATGTTTCTTTCCTTTGTTTGAGGGTTGAAAAAACATGACAGTTGCGCCTTCGTATGCATTTTCTTCCCAAGATTCCACTCAATTTATGGTTCCATTTATAATTTAGGTGAAACACCTTTATATTTAATGCTCGGGTTTGAGGGTTATTGTGTTTTCTCTCAGTTGGTTGTTAGTCTTCAAGCCTATAGTCATTTTTGGTCCCTTCCCAATTAGACTGTGGCTCAAATCATTATTATAAGTTGAACCCTCTAATTTTTCCCGTTTTCTTTTATTAATGATTCATATCATTATTATTCTTACACTTTGGAACTCATCCAAAGATCTCAAATCTTACTACTTTGGTTGATGTTATTTAGACTTGACTGTTGTTAAAAATCTGTAGGAAAATTTTGTATTTACATTATGTACATGTATGGAAACATTAACAGGATCTTATTCATTTTGAAACTAACAACACATTTATGTGTATCCTGTTGTTGTAAAAAATTATCTTCGGGGAAGAATTGTGGTTTGTCCCGCAGCCACCTCGGCAACATCCTTCACTTGATCTCTCATCTGATACAGTTATAAAATTAAACCGTTTACGAAAGGGATTTTCCTATGTCGACCACTTTGCACTAACAAAAGAGAGGTATCCTTATTTATTTAACTGTTATCCCCTAAGATTGTAATCACTCGCCGCCTCATCTGTTGAATGTATGTGGAATAAAAAATCATAGGGTTCGAACACGTTTTACATAGTTATACTTTAACCTATGAATTGGATTCTTACTGTAAATTTCTATGCACTCGGATTTTCGTATTTTACCTTTCTGTAATGTCGTTTAATTTTAAATATCCCTCTATTTTGAATATACTCAGGTCACATATTGTTTGCCTCTATGAATTCTTATCAATTTAATATTTCCTTCACTATGATCGTTACCCCAAATTGGAAATTCCAACTCTGTGATTTTGGGGAATTAAATGGTAGTTATGTTTAATTGTTGACCTTTCCATAGTCGAATCCTTCTGTTTATTTGGTCCTCTACATAGTGTTTGGATATTCCTATTATGTACTTCTTGTTTGATCACTCTATGCATGGTTTATTTCGATGATAATTAGTTTCACTTCTTTGCTTACTGTCGCTTCCTCTATTTTACAAGTGAAAAGTTCTATGCATGGATATATGAAAATTAATGATGGGTCCTTTTTGTTTTGTGAGGGTACCCATCATTCAATTTTAGGTCCACTCCTCCTCCTCCTCATGTATCATGGAAAGATTGTCTCGCAAGGAACAAAAGGGAATCTGGTTTTCATCGGGACTCAATCTAAGTTTTGTCCTTGGTTTATTCTACTGTTTAATTTCCATAGAATTAAAATGCTAGCCAGTTACTAAACCCCTGCTTTACTCCTTTGCAGGGTATGAAATTCGGTGTAATTGGATGAAGGAAGCATCTTACCATGAAATCTATTCGATTTCCATGTCCTTCCTTGACCGACCTATGTGCGCATTAATCTTCAGCTTCATACAAAATTTTGTAAAGAATTTACTAGGGTTTTGTTTACAACACAGAAGAATGTGGAGTTCTTGATCTATGATACTCCAACGGTAAAGTTTGAACAAGATTCATTTGAATACAATAGTTACTTTTTCAATACACTTTTTAGTCTATTGAATCACTATATTTATGTGGTAATAGATAAAATAAAGAATATATTCAGACTGTTATTCTTTCTACCTATTCCTTGCATGTTATCAAATTGATAAGAACACCATCTAAGTTTATTCCCTATTTCAATATTTATCTACAGTGTTTTGTTATGTACATATTTGAATAGTAATTCAAATGCATAATCTCAAAGGCCAATAGGCATATAAACATAGATCTAATATGTTTTTGTATAAACACATGTGTGTGTGTGTGTGTGTGTGTGTGTGTGTGTGTGTGTGTGTGTGTACAACCATCATATTTCAAATAAGCAACATTTCCTGTATCATTCAACGATGTTTAGCCATAGTATAATATGGTTATACAGTACCTTAAGAACTGATTTACTTATGTATACAGAGTTAACATGTTCCTAACAATTAATGTGACCATAAATATAACATTGACAAAGGAATACAAGCTAAGATACATATCTGAAATTGGATGCTAGAATACAAATGGAACAACCATGTTCCACCCAACCATAGAACAAAACAACCAAGTTCACATGTCCTGCTCACCCCTAGCCTAACCATGAGTCCATAAGGGGAAACTGAATGATCATCCTTAGCTATCGTCACCATCCATAGATCAGAAAAATCCTTTGCCTCACACTAACAGTGTTCATAACAACAAACAGTTTTATTTTCCAACATACTAAGAAGCGTCCTGCCTCCTCCATATGGTGTTTTTAATATGCATCATTGTGCCTAGGTCTTTCCTTCCCTCCTTTGGGAAATTTGTAGTGTTACAAATCCCTTATTTTTAGGGGATGCTAGTGGTTAAATTCCACTTCTGTCACTTGTAAAAGTCATCCTTTAGGTAACTCAAACATGTTCCCCACTCATGGAGTCATGGTCAGCTATTTTTAAATGGTTGTTCCATTTGTGTTCTAGCATTTAATTTATTAAAATTTTGTCTTACACATGTGTCAAGATAAAAGAGGATAGTTGGGCAAGTCAAATATTTGCCCAACAATCATCAAATAATTAATTACAACAATCAAAATTCCAAATTTGGATTTTCCATAAATGGCAAATAATTTCCAAATTCGAATTTTCGAAAAACGAAAGTTTGTTTCAAAGTTCACTTAAAATTTAATATTCTAAAATTTGAGGATATTACACCGAGCCTTTTTTTATTTTCCTTTATCATGATGGTTATTGAAAATAGCATCCTTACCTAGTGCATTGGGAATTTAAGAGCTAGGAAATCATGTCAATCTTTTAAGAGATTTAGAATTTCCACTAGGTTAGATATTTCACTACTTATTGACTCCTCATTAATATGAAATCTCTAGATATTATAGACTCCATTGTCACTTCCATCATGAATGTTATGGGTGAACCTCAATGTCCTTCAATATGGTCCTCCCCAAGGTTGTCCATGATGAACAAACCATGCGATTTCATGAAGGAATTCTCTTTGTTAGTTTAAACCTCGATGCGTTGTTTGTTCCTTGTAGTTCATAAATTTGTGTATGCTTCTCCCATTGGTGTATATGGTTGAGAAAAGAGGCACACTCATCCAACACATGTTCAATTTAACATTTATCCTTTATTGCGAAGTGTGGTTTTCCATGTGCATGACCTCCCTTGATTAGATTTTGAATGATTTTAGTAGGTATTGAGGGAACACAAAATAAAGATATTGAGTGCTACATACCTAACCCCCATTATACAATTATAATGGTGTGTAAATAATTTTCCCAAATGACCACTAAAATTGCATTTCTTAAATTCAACTATGATACCAATTCTAAGACCATAGGACAAGTTTGTTCCTCAATAACTTTCAAAATAATTTAGTCTTGCCCAATTTTTATCTCGAAGAAAGGAGTTACGGCTCTTTCCTGTGGCAGAATGCCTACATGGCACCCCTTATCAATGTGGCATAAAACTTGAAAGATTATGTGTCATAATAGCCTATGCATAAAATTGGCACCATGGACCCCATCCATGTCAGCATTTGTACACTTCGTCTTTATGGTCCACGTCATCGTTTGTATGGATATATTGTTAAAAACTCAATATATAAAGATGTTGGGCTTCATGCTATACACAATGTACCACACCACATCATTTTCATGCGACACATGTGCTTTTGCACCACTAAATCTTTTCTTCCATGTGACGTGTTGCATCCATTTATTTCCCTGTAGTGTATTGCACTCTCTGAAAGATCTTCACCTTGCGACATTCCCATTTTATTGCATCGTACAATACTCTTTATTTCCTTGCGGTAGAGGGAATTCTCCTTCCTTTATCACATCGCTACAAATATTACTTTCTTGCAATAAAGGTAATTCTCCTTCCTCTATTTCATTGTCCTCTATTTCATTGCAAGAAATATCATTTTCTTGCAACAAAAGAAAATATTCTTCCTTTATCGCATCATCAGAAACTTTCTTCTCTTGCGATGTATGACACCAAAATTATTTCAATGCAATACATCACACTACAATGAATATATTATTCCCCAGATACACAAACCTCCTCAAATTCTTCTAAGCTTCCAAGTCTTTGTTTTTGGAGATAAACATCGTATTGCATGGAATTTGTTTCCTTGCGATACACGTTGTATTGCACCAAAATTTTATTCATGCGATACACGTTGTATCGCAATGAAATTTTATTTATGTGATGATATGAATAAAAAGGACAAGTCTTTTCATAAAAAATTCAAAGTGTTTTCCAAGGGAATTTTAAGGCTTTAGGCCATTGTTTTAAGTCATGATCAACAACATATTTTGTGGAAATATAACAAGGTCCAAGAATTATTGATTTACCAAGGATTTTGTTTCAAATCCTTGTCCTACTCCAACAAATTTCTTCTTAAGAAAACCTAGAGGGGGTCTTCCTATGATATCCATTCTCTATCAAACCTTTTGAGAATATATTTGAGGAGTTTTCAAGAGAAATTTCTACAACCCAATGTCGAAGCCATGCAAGCATGAATCTGTTCTCAAACGGGATAACCAACTACATATTTATGAATTATTATTTTCCAAAGGCATTCCACAACCAATATTTCATTTCCCAAGTCAAAACCAAGCACCTTAACATTTCTCATGTGCATATACTAGATTCAAGGATTCTACTAAGACAAAGATACTTGTTTAGATGATTTAACAGGATGTCTACAGCTTTAAACCCTAAAAAACATTCACATAGTCATACACATGACTTCATTCTTAGAAGGGATAAAGGCTACAATGACATGAGTTACATGCTACAATTGTACCCTCTACTTACCAATGGCATCCTACAATGATATTTATTAGATCACACACATCATGTAACACTACAACTGTGGCAAGATTACTAATTCCATTTACAAGAATACATTAGCATTCATAAAATGAATGTTTCATCACCAACAAACAACAAGATTGCAGTAATCATCCATAAACATTCAAACAATAGAACATGTAGTTAAACAATCCATCCCCAAACAAAAGAAACATTTAATCGTAATTAATTGCAATTAACCACGGGGATTAAAATTAGGGACATGGAATCGAGGATGAGACAATATCCATGTATCAACATTCTAGATTATCTAGATGAAATGAAATGTAAATGTTGGGTCGTGCAACTAAAGACTTATGCAAAGATAATAGCTTAAAAATAGTGACATCACCTTCCCAATCATAAACAAAATACTTAGTGAAACCAGTAAATGGAAAAGTAATGCTAAGATTTTATGACACACATGCTTAACAAGTTCACTCTAAAATTAGTTTTTGGGGATTCAAATTTCAAAAATATTTTACAAATTTTTAAAATATGTTAATTATTTTGTAATTCAAATTGAATCATTTACCATTGATGTATAAGTGAGCATCATTTTACGGAGTCGGTGAATAAAACTGAAAGGATGGTTGATCCATGTCGTTCTTTTTATTGGCTACATTGGGAGGAAGAACCCTGAATCGTTTCACGGAGATGGTGAAGATAACTTAGATGAGAGTTGAGAATTTAGGGTTTGGAGGTTTGATTTTGATTTTGGGGTGGGTTCTCACTTTTTCTTTATTTTGGAGTTTTTTCTTTTTATTTTCTTTGTTTTTTTTGCAGCATGGCCATGCTTTTCCTTCTAACGACTTTTCTTATTTATTTATTTTCATTTTGGGGTCGAGGGGAAGAGTAATTTGTGTAGAAGGTGTATCTGCCTATATGATAAGTCGAGGATGTATGTATGGGTAGGTGGTTGAGGTGGAGGGAATATTTTCTTGTTTTTTTTTTATAATAATGTGGGAAAATCTATTTGTTTTGGATCTGATTTTTTTTATAATAATATAGTTAGATTTTTTTATTTTATAATAATATTTAAATAGGTCAGTGGATTTATTCATATCTATATAGATCCAAATCTATTCAAAATATTTAAATTGAATAAATGTAAGCATGAAAAGTCTTGGTTAGTTCAACTAGCTACTAGAACCAAGAGAAGAATCAATGATCTTGTTAATGATTACCCAATAAACATGAATGGAATCAAAACTAAGGTATATTTGAACATCATATCGCTTGGTCCTTATGACTGCTTGATTGGTATGGATTGGATAGAAAAGAATCATGTTTTCTTAGATTACTATAACAAGGACATCACATGTCTTGATGAGGAAGGGAATTGAAGAAAAGTGCAAGGTATTCCAAGCCTTATATCTATTCGAGAGATTTCAACATTGTAGTTGAAAATATGTTTTATAAAAGGGTGTCAGATATATGCATCCCATATGGAAGATCCAATGAAGTATAAGGAGCCAAGTCTTGAAGATTACCCACCTATTCCACTTGGACCCCCACCATTGCTTCTTTAAATTTTTCAGTTTCTGCACAGTTTACTATTTTTAGCAGTTTTTTGGGTCCTGAACTTCTGGAGTTGTTTTGAGGCCCTAAACGACATTTTTTGGGAAAACAGGGAGCAACATGGAATTTCCTTCGATGTTTCTCACACAAAAGTTGTATTCCTCAAATAGATATTTCTAATGAGGTATTGAGTGCATCAAACAGAGATCATATGCCAAAGTTACGTCCCCGGGAAGTTGGTGTACTAATTTACCCAAACAGGGCCCATAGTCTTGGTGTTTCATCTCCTAGGGTTAGGTATTTGGATGTTTAGGGTTTTCCATTGTTTCTCAATAATAAGTAGACCTTCGAGCCTCATTGGAACACATTTCATAGGCCAGTAGTTGCCACATCTCTTCTCAGAGATAAGCTACCAGCGCCCTAGCTAGTTTATTTCCATGTTGTCTGTAAGCATATTTCAGTCATTTGATATTAATGAAATGAAGTGTATTTCCACTGCATCTCTGCATTTATGTGTATTTTTGTATTTCATTGTGTTCCTACATAAATCCATATCAGTGGTATCAGAGCAGTCTTATCTTTCTCGATCCTTCTTTGCATGTCCCCAATGAGATTGGGGTATAAGGAGTTAGGGCTCAAGATGGTTGAACCTTTGCAAGATCAACCTTGCAAACCCCGACGACCACCCATGGGGGAAGAAAATAAATATGAGGGAGCAGGAGATCTTATCAAAATATTTCTCGAGGAGGCCCTTGAGAAATAAAGGAACGTGATGATGGACAACTTTGCCTAGATCCTTCAATGGCTACCCACTGACAGCGCATCTACATCCAACAGCCACTCTGGAGGCACCACTCCTTTTAAGGCACAAGTAAACTTTGACATTCCCATAGTTGAGGGCTAGATAGATGCAGATGTTGTATATAGATGGTTGAATCTGTTAGAAGGATATTTATCGGTTCATGACTTTTCCGACCGAGAAAGGATTATTTTTTCACTCCTCAAAGTCTCCCCCCATGTCAAAGACTAGTGGGAAATCTACTGGGAGAAACAGGGCGAGGGGGAACCATTCTCGGTCGCACCCACTTGGAATTATTTCTGACATGCCACCAAGGAACAATATTATCCTATGGGCAACTATGAGGACAAATACATACAATGGACTACGTTGTGGTAGCAAAGGGAGAAAGATGTGCATGAGTTGATGAATCTATTTCATACCCTACGCCAAAAGTTGGGTATCAAAGATTCGGAGAAAAATTTGGTGTTAAATTACTGCATTCATTTGCATAGATACATTCAGGAGGAAATGGATTTCCTTGACATCTCCTCACTTAGTGTGGAATACCGATATGCTGCCAAGATTGAGCAAAATTTCAAATGAAAGAAGTGACACTTTGGGTCTGCGAATCAGAAGCAAGGGAAAGGTAACCCCAAACTGCCAAACAAAGTACCAAGCCAAGGCAGAGCAGCCGGGGACAACCCTCCAAATCTGTAAGCAAAGAACAACACCACAAAGCCATAAAAGGACACGAGGAAGTGGTCTAAGTTCCATAAGAGATCCACTCACAACACAAGTGAGTGTCGGGCCAACAAGTAACTGGTAGTCGAGTTGAAGGCTTCTAAATTGGATGCATGCTCTGAATCTGAATCAGAACCTGAAAAGGGGAATGACAGGGGGAAGCATATTATCGATGCAGAGCCCAATGCCACCATTGCCACCACGAAGATCCAAAAGGAGGAACCAGAATATCGAGAGGAGGCAGAGTGCCTCTTCCATTCCAAGATGTGGGTAAAGGGTTCCCCGTTGAAGTTCATTGTCGACAAAGGGAGCCAAAAGAAACTCATCTCATTAGAGGTCGTGAAGCGGTCAGGCTTGCCGACCACAACACACCCACAACCATACACCATACACCATCGGGTGGCTACACCAAGGATGGGACCTTTGCGTCAACTAGAAATTTTTCCTTCTCTACATCATCAAGCCCTTCATGGATGACATATTATGTGACATTTCTCCTCTTGATGTTTCTGATGTATTATTAGGCCAACCGCACTTGTGGAAGGAACATGTTGTGTATGATTCTAGGCCTCGTGTTGTTATTATTACTTTGGGAAATAAGTTGTACATGATACCAGAGATAGAACCGCCTACTGTCATCTCTTTGGTTACTGCAAAAAAAATAAAGTAAGCTTATTTATAAAACCATGAAAATTTTTTTCCTGATGATCAGCCCTCATGGAAAGAAGAATACTATGGCCACGACCTCCATACAGGGCCCCTATGAATGAAAACAACAGATGGATAAGGTCGTGGATGAGTACAAGGAAATATTCACCTCCCCTGTAGGGGTGCCTCTACACTTCCAAGTCAAGTACCCGATCAATCTAACCCCAGGTGCGTCGCTGCCCAATGGACGAATCTATCGATACTATGTTCTATAAAATGATGAAATCAAGAGGCAGATTCAGGAGCTATTGCATAAAGGCCACATTCGATCGATTTCATCGCCCCGTGGGAGCCCAATCATGTTGGTGCAAAAGAAGTATGGGACTTGGAGACTCTGCATTGACTATCGAGCGCTGAAAAATATCACGATCTAGAATAGGTACCTGATCCCACAGATTGATGACCTTCTGGAACAACTCAAGGGGGAAAAATATTTCAACAAGATCAACTTGAAGTTTGGGTATCACCAGGTACCAATCAAACCCTCTAATGTGTGGAAGACTGCCTTCAAATCCAAGGAAGTCCTTTTCGAATGGTTGGTCATGCTTTTTGGGTTGACGAATGCCCCTGGAACCTTTATGAGGCTAATTTAAGACATCTTGCATCCATTTACCAACTCTTTTGTACTGGTGTACTTGGATGACATTCTGATATTCAGCCAGACTTGGGAAGAACACCTCCACCACATCTGACAAGTCCTCCAAACACTACGAAAACAAAAGTTGTGTGCCAATTTGGAGAAGTGCACTTTTGGCATGACCCAAGTTTAGTATCTGGGATACATTATTGATGATCGGGGAGTGCATGTGGATCCAACCAAGATCCAAGTCATTCGGAATTGGCCAGCCCTAACCACCCTAATAGAGCTCTGCATCTTTTTGGGTCTTGCCAATTTCTACCACATGTTCGTGTTGGGATTCTCTCATATCTCTTAGCCCTTGAGTCTGAGTCTCAACAGAAGGCGTTCAGAAATTTGAATCATCGCCTCTGCTCTGCACCAGTGCTCACATTACGAGACTTGCAACAACCATTTGAGATCAAGACAGATCCCTCTAACTATGTTGTTGGGGCAGCCCTTACTCAACAAGGGCATCCAATGGAATATCATAGTGAGACACTTTCCGACACAGTATGTAAGTATCCCACTTATGACAAAAAAATGTATTCCATTGTGCAGGATTGCCGACAATGGAAGACTTACATTTTGGGAAAGGAAATGGTCATCCACAAAGACCACTGACCCCTATAGTTTATACAGACACAAGGGAAGTTGCAGACTGATCTCCATCAGAAGTGGTCCACATACCTGCAACAGTTTCATTTGAACATTAAGTACAATAAAGGCAACACCAATAATGTTGTAGATTGACTCAGTCGACCACCTATCGTGGTGCTAACCATTGTGCTCAACTCTTATGGGAACGAGACTTTCGATTGGCCACTTCTCTACAAAAGTGATCCAGAATTCGGCCACACATACATTACGCTCTTGGAGGGTAATAAAGTTCCCAATTTTCACCTCCAGGATGCCCTGTTATGTAACCTGGGACACCTTTGTGTTCCTTCAAGTGAGCATTCCAAGATGATTTGGGAGGCACACTATAGTCGGTTCATTGGGCATTTCAGGGTCGAGAAAACCATGGAAGTACTGCAAAATTATTTCTATTGGTCGAACCTTCGACAGGATGTCGGGAAGTACATCAAGTCTTGCACTACTTATGCCATTTCCCAACCGACCATCAAGAAGCAAGGCCTCTATACTCTGTCGCCTACCCCTAGTTGACCTTGGGAATCCATCTCCATGGATTACATCTCGGGCCTTCCCTCTACTAAGCATGGAAATGACTTTGTTTTTGTAGTAGTCGACAAATTCTCGAAGATGTCCATTATGATGGCCTGCAAGAAGAATGTCATAGCAGAAGCCACTGCTAAACTCTTCTTTGAATGAGTGTGGGTGCACTTTGGGATCCCATAGTCTATCATATCAGATCGGGACATCAAGATCCTCAGTACATTTTGGTCTAGCCTCTGGCCGATGATGGACACCAAGATCACCAAGTCCACAGCTTTCCATCCACAAATTGATAGCCAGACAGAGGTCGTCAACCAGATGATCGTACATAGTTTTCACATGTACAACTCAAAGAATCCATGCACATGGGATGATATCCTCCCCTATGTCCAACACAACTACAACTGAGCTCTCCATAGATCAACCAGCCACATCCCATTTCAGGTGGGCTTGGGATTCCATCCACTATGTCCCATTCATGTAGTCATGCCATTTGCGGCTACTCAGGTAGATTCAGATCATGTCCAGTTAGAGGATGAAAAGGAAAACAAATTCATTGAGGGAATTCAGCACAACTGCCAACAGGTTCATGACATCTTGGATAGAGACAATGCTAAGTACAAGAAGGGACATGATCAACATTGGGTGCCACCCCACCACAAGCTTTGCCCACTCCGATATGGGCCATGCACCATCACCAAGGTTGTAGGAGACAATGCCTTTGAGCTCAGTATTCCACCATTACTTGGTCTACACCCAGTGTTCAATGTGGACCACCTTCGGCCCTACTTTCCACCTCTACTAGACACATCTGACATGGTTGAACAACTCACACCAATAGAGTTAAATCTAGACTGCCTGGAACAAGACACAACTGATTAGATCATGGATACATAGATCAAGTGCACCTAAAAACAAATGATACCGCTATATCGAGTTGTCAAAGTAGGCCAACTCCTTCACCAAGGCAAGTGGCTCACTAGGGACCAAGTTCAGTAGAAGTTTCCTCATCTCATGGAGGAACTCGACGCAATGTGGACCATTTCTTCCTAAGGGGGGAAGAATGATCCAAGTGGATATTGGTGGCCACCCACCTATTCCACTTAGACCCCCACCATTTCTTCTTTTGGTTTTTCAGTTTCTGTAGAGTTTACTATTTTTAGCAGTTTTTTGGGTCCTGAACTTCTGGAGTCGTTTTGAGGCCCTAAACGACATTTTTGGGAAAATTGGGGGTAACATGGACTTCCCTTTAATTTTTTTTTAGCAAATAAGTTGTAGTCCTCGGATAGATCTTTCTAACGAGGTATTGAACACACCAAACGAAGATCATATGCCAAAGTTACATCCCCGAGAACTTGATGTACCAATTTACCCAAACGGGGCCCATAGTCTTGGTGTTTCATCTCCTAAGGTTAGGTCTTTTGATGTTTAGGGTTTTTCGTTGTTTCTGAATAATAAGTAGGCCTTCAAGACTCATTGGAAAACAGTTCAAAGGCCAATAGTCGTCACATCTCTTCTCAGAGATAAGCTACTAGTGCCCTAGCTAGTTTATTTCCATTATATCTATAAGCATATTTCAGTCCTTTGTTATTAATGAAATGAAGTTTTATTTCTGTTTCATCTCTGCGTTTATGTGTATTTATGCATTTCATTGTGTTCCTGCATAAATCTAGATCAATCCAGCCTTGAAAGAGTATGAGAATGTATTTGGGGAGTTTCCAAGATTTTCGTCAAAGAAGGATATAGGTTTCTCTATTGATTTAATGTTTGGAGATAGCTCAATGTCTAAAACATCCTATAGAACGAGAACACAATAACTAAAAGAGTCACAAATGTATTTGGAAGAGATGTTGAAAAAGGGGTACATATGCCCAAGTGTTTCTCCTTGGTGAGCCCCAGTTCTTTTTTATAGAAAAAAGATGGAATGTTGAGATTAGGTATTGACTTGAAACAACTGAACAAGGTTACAGTCAAGAAAAAATATCCTTTTCCAAATACTGGTGATATTTTTTATCAGATTAAGGGACAAAAGATATTCTCCAAGATTGACTTGAGATCAAGTTATCATAAAGTTATAATCAAAGAAAAATATACTAGTAAGACAACATTTTGGACAAGGTATGGACACTACGAATTTGTAGTGGTTCCTTTTAGGTTGACACATATGCTCACTACATTTAATTGTCTAATGAATGAGGTGTTTAAAGATTTCTTGGACAAGTTTGTCATTGTATTCTTGGATGATATTCTTAGTTATTCCAAGACAATGGAGGAGAATGAGAAACATTTGAGGATGGTGCTACAAGTGTTTAGAGAGCACCAATTATATGCCAAGTTGAATAAATGCACTTTTTGTCAAAAGCAGATCCATTATTTGGGTCACATTGTTTCAGAATATGGCATAGCAATGGATCTGGAAAATATTGAAGCAATCAAAAGTTCTCCAGTGCCAACAAACATTTCAGAGGTTAGTTTGTTTATGGTCTAGTTGGTTACTACAAGAGATTTATTACAATATTCTTCAATATTTCATACTCAATAACATCTTTGCAAAAGTAAGGAGTAATGTTTGAATAGAGTGCCAAGTGCTTAAAAAAATTTCTAACTAGTGCACCTATTTTAAAATTTACTAATCCAAATGAGGATTTTTTTTTGTGCATAGATGCATGCAAGGAAGGGCTCGGTGGGGTCCTTTTTTTCTTAGTTTTCTCTTGATCAGTATAGTACAGTAGAATAGGATTAGAATAGATTAGTTTAATTTAGTATAATATAGTTTGTTTCAATTTCATTTAGAATTCATATAAGAACATTATGTTCTCAAATTCATAATTGAAAATCTATAACTAACAACTAGTCCCTTATATTGGTAAAAAAATTCCATCCCAAATGAGAGTGAGCCTAATTGGGGCTTTCCATCGGTCATCTTCACTTATATCCCCACTTTAGCTCTCCCTCTCTCTATATCCATGTCTCCCTACCACTCTCTCTTCGACCCTCTCCCCACTTCTCTATCTCCCTCTCTCTATGTATTTATCCTTCTATATCTATCCCTCTCTCCCTGCATGCACCATTCTCTCTCTCTCTCTCTCTCTCTCTGTGTGTGTGTGTGTGTGTGTGTGTGTGTGTGTTATTGTTATTGTGTTCCTCCCCACTCCCTCTCTCTATCCCTTCCCTCTCCCTCTCTCCACTCCCCCTCTATCTCTCTCCCAAATTCCATCCCTCCCTCTCTACCCCCTCTCTCACTCCCCCTCTATCTCTCTCCCAAATTCCATCCCTCCCTCTCTACCCCTTCATTCCCTCTCTCTCTCTCTCTCAAGCCTGGCCTAACCTAGTCTAACCTAGCCTAATCTTACCCTAAACTAGCCTAGTTTAACCTATCCTAATTTAGATTAATATAACGTAACTTAACCATCAACCTAGTCCAGTTAACCCTTCCCTAACCTAACTTAGTGTACCCTAACTTAGCCTACCATGAGCTAGCCTAGTCTGCCTACCCTGAGTTATGCTAGACTAATCTAGCCTACCTTATCCTGCCCCAACCTAACCTACCCTAAACTAACCTTGCCTAGACTATCCTAGCTTAACCTATCCTAGCTTAGATTGGCCTAACCTAACCTACCCTATCTTAGCTTAAAATAACCTACCTTTTCCTACCTTATCTTATCCTACCCTAACTTTTAACCTAATATAACCTACCCTACACTAACCTACTAGGTTATCCCAACCTAACCTAGCCCATCTCAACTTAACCTAGTGTAGCCTACTCTACCCTAACCTACATAGAATAATCTAACCTAACCTAGATAGAGTAGGTTACCCTATGCTATCATAACTTTAAATCTAAATCCAGGTCTAAAAAATAATATATATAAAACGGTACAAAATATCTTAAAACCTTTGTAAATTAGAAAAAAATAATTTAAAATAAAAAGTTACAGTATAACCTACATTTATCTAGCGCAATATGTTTATGACCGTTACAATATAACCTAATTTAAACAATCTACGCGAGATATGATTATGACCGTTGCTTGCTAACAATACTACAAACCGCTCTGTCCCGTGTCAGAAAAGCATGATCCGAAAAAGCAACCATGGGATTTGGAAGAAGCTTAATCCGAACCGCTCCATCCCATCTCAGAAAAGCATGATCACAAAACGCAGGCCAGAAAAAGCAACGATGGGATTTGGATGAAACTTTTTCTGGTGGTCGTTTTCTAATCTCAGTACCGCCCATCGCGTCTCAGAAAACAGAAAAGCATGGTCAGAAAACGCAGGTTACAAAATTCCCGCTAGGGTTTGGAGGAAACTTGGTTTCTAATGGTCTTTTTCTTATATCCATAGATCTTATAACCGTTACAATCCAACGGCTTACCTACACTCTAAATTCCTATATAAACCCATAGTCCCTTCCCCATATGCACTCTGGGATTTTCATGTTGCTGTTAGGCATTTTCGTTTCTGCTGTGTGTTTTCTGGGTGATCTGTATTTCCTTAGTGAAGGATTTTATTGGCGATTCTTGTCATTAATTTTATGTTTTTATTTATTTGTTTATGGTAGATCATTGTTATTTTTTTTTCTGTCTTTAAATGGTTGTTTAGTTTAATCTTCATTATGATTGAATATTAGAACTTTCAATTTTAATATATTTTTCTTTCCAAAACATGAAAAATGATTCGCCCTTTTAGTTGGGATTCAATCTGATTTCTATTTTGATGATTTGTTTCAGGTGATTTCGGCCTTGCTTTGACGGATGGCTCTTTCCTACTCTTTATTCTGCTCCTCCTGGTTCGTACACTCTCCTCCATTTATGGGTTTCTCCTATTTTGAATGGAATGTCGATCGCATGAACTATTTTGGTTTCTGGTAGCTTCTCCAAAATAATATTGTTTTATGATTATGATTTTTTTCCTCTCTGATAAAACAGATGCAAGTAAGAGGTTTTAAGCATAAGAACATTTATTATACCTAAAACAGCTGCAACTGAGAGGTTTCGTGGCCGGTCAAATTTATTTAAAGTTTTATTATTTTCCATTTGTTCTATAGTCTTCGTTCTCATGTAGAGGCTGTTCATACTGGTTCAATAAATGTGGGACGCTATCGTTTCAAGTTCCAAAGTGTGCTATATATATTCTTTTTAAATGTAATTAAAGTTTTAAAATCAATTTTGTTTTATTTTTTTTTAATTTAATTAGTTTTTTAAATCATTTTGTTATTCAATTTTTTGTATTAGTTTTTTTTTTAAACAATATTATTTATATTAATTTTTTTTAACAAATATGTTAAATTTTATAAAGATTTTATTATTTATATTATAAGTTTTTTTATAAAGATTTTATTATTTATATTATAATTTTTTTTATAAAATATGTTAAATTTTATAATGAATTTGTTTATTTTAATATTTAAATTAAATTATATATTAAGTATCTATATTTCTATATTGTTGGAATGTTTCATTTCGAATTTTGACAGATTTGTATTTAGTTTTACTTTTTATATTTTTATCATTTTTAAAATATTAATTATATTTTATTTTTATGAAATATATTAAAAATTATAATGATTTTGTTAATTTAAATGTTAAGTTTAATATTTAAATTCAACTGTGTTTTAAATATTTATATTATTGGAAACCTCATTTACAATTATGACAAATTTACTTATATTTTTGTATTTTTTCATTTTTTAAAATATTATTTATATTATAGTTTTTCATAAAATATGATAAATTTCATAATGATTTTGTTAAATTTAATATTTAAATTAAATTATATAATAAATATCCAACCTCAATATTATTAAAAAAATTCTATTATAATTATAACAGATTTAATGATACTTTTGTACTTTTCCAATTTTAAAGACAAACTTAAATTTAGATTAAGGAAAATTCAAAATAAATTAAAATTTATTTATATTTGTATCTATTTTTTTAAATAAAACTTCAAATTCAAAACACTCTACAAATTTTTATTTACCTATAAAAAAATATTTTTTTAAATATTAATGGTCCAAATTAAATTAATATTACATTATTTTATTTTTTTCAACTATATATTATAATTTTATTGTCTCATTTATTTTAAAAGTGAAACTTTAAACTAAGGCATCGTTTATATACTAATAAAATTTATTTATTTTCCAATATAATTATTTAAAAGTTAATCTTTATTTTAAATTTTCGGCATATGCATTGTCGGCTTGTCAGGTTGATTTTAGGCATCGTTTTTGGGGTGTGTTTTCTGGTTGATCCGGGCGATTCTTTTCATTAGTTTTATGTTTTTATTTATTTGTTGATAATAGATTATTGTTATTTTTTAAATGGTTGTTTAGTTTAATCTTCATTACTATTGAATATTATAATTTTAAATTTTAATATATTTTGCTTTTCAGAACTAGAAAAAATGTTTGGCGTTTTCTGTTGGGATTCAATCTGATTTCTATTTTGATGGTTTGTTTCAGGGATTTCGACTTCTATTGATGGATAGCTCCTTCCTTCCTACGCTTTACTCTGGTCCTCCTGGTTCGTACACTCTCGTTCATGTCTGCTTATTGGATTCTCGGAGCTTGATTTTTTTCTCTCCTAAAACAGATGCAGCTGAGAGATTTTACTTTTATTATACCTAAAACAGCTGCTGAGATTTTACTTTTATTATACCTAAAACAGTTGTAATTGATAAATTTACTTATATTTTTGTATTTATGTAATTTTAAAAATATTATTTATATTACAATTTTTTTTTATGACACATGATAAATTTTATAATGATTTTGTTAATTTTAAATATTAAATTTAATATTTAAATTGAATTGTATATTAAATATCCAACTTCAATATTATTGAAAAAACTCTATTACAATTATAACATATTTAATGATATTTTTATACTTCTCCAATTTTAAACACAAACTTAAATTTAAATTAGAAAATATTTAAAATAAATTAAAATTTTCAATTCATTCTCTAGTCTTCACGTACAGGCTATTCATAATCTTTCAATAAATGTGGAACGCTATCTTTTCAAGTTCGAAAGTGTGATATATATATTGTTTCCCAAATGTAATTAAATTTTTAAAATAATTTTTGTTTTAAATCTTTTTAGAATTAATTAGATTTTTAAATAACTTTGTTGATGAAATTTATTAAATTAATTTTGTTTTTAATATTTTTGAATTTCATTAATTTTTTAAATAATTTTGTTATTCAAGTTTTTATATTAATTTGTTTTTAAAAACAATATTATTGATATTATAATTTGTTTTTATGAAATATGTTAAATTTTATAATGATTTTATTATTTATATTATAGTTTTTTTTATAAAATATATTTAATTTTGTAATGATTTTGTTCATTTTAAATGTTAAATTTAATATTTAAATTGAATTATATATCAAGCATCCATATCTTTGGAATATTTTATTTCCAATTTTAACAGATTTAGTTATACTTTTTATATTTTTACAATTTTAAAAATATTATTTATATTACAAAATTTTATAAAATATATTAAATTTTATAATGATTTTGTTAATTTAAATGATAAGTTTAATATTTAAATTGAATTAGGTTTTAGGAATTTATATGGTTGAAAACTTCATTTACAATTATGACAAATTTACTCATACTTTTGTATTTCTGCAATCTTAAAAATATAATCTATATTACAGTTTTAAGTGAAATATGATAAATTTCATAATGATTTTGTTCATTTTTAATGTTAAATTTAATATTTAAATTAAATTGTATACTAAACATCCAACCTCAATATTATATTGTTGAAAAAACTCAATTATAATTATATCAGATTTAGTGATACTTTTGTACTTCTGCAATTTTAAACACAAACTTAGATTTAAATTAGAGAAAATTCAAAATAAATTAAAATTTATTTATATTTATATGTGTTTTTTAAAATAAAACTTTACACTTGTCCCCGAGGTGTAGGACAGTCGGTGACGGAGTGTGTTGTTAAGCCACTCCGTGATGTTAAAGTCACCGGTTCGAAACCTGCGGGGACAAAAAATCCAACCATGTTAAGGGTTGGTGTGGCTCAGGCCGGGTGCGATCCCCGAGTGACTGAGTCGCGGTTTCTCAAGCCACAGGTTAA
>SNQJ01S0022174.1:14459-61711 GCA_010110895.2 Picea sitchensis | reverse complement strand
AGGGTTTCCCAGGATAAATGTTGTGTCTCTTGTGAATGTGTATTTCTTAGTGATCTTGTTCTTATTATGCTCTTATCTAATGAAATGCAAAGAACTATAATAATGGCATAAAACATTAACACTCCCTACTCAGCAAGGAAATTTTATGCGTCTGAAAATTCCATAAGTAGTCCAGAGGTGTCTCTTGTTAGGCACCAAAGAAGAACTCATGAATTGGACAGTTTGCAAGGAGATATGAGGAATATTAAGCCACCATCCTTTTATGGTGAAATAGAAAGGGAAGACGATGTTGAGGCATGGTCTCTTGGACTCAGGAGGTATTTTCAATTGCATAACTGCTCATCAAACCTAGAGGCCATAATTGTCACATACCATTTACATGGGAAAGCTACGATGTGGTGGGATTGGTTGGAGAAAATTCAACACATTAATGAGAGTAGGATCACTTTGAAGCAGTTCAAGAAATATTTTCAAAAGGAGTACCTTCCAGAGCACTTCTATGAAAATAAAATGCAGGATTTATTTGAACTCGGGCTAGGAAGCATGACCAAGGTAGAGTATGAAAAGATGTTTGTGGGGTTGCTAAAGTATGTGGGGTTTATAAAATATGAGAAGGTGAAAGTAAAAAGGTTTTTTAGTGGACTGCCATCCTTTTATAAAGAGAAGATTCAATATGATGAACTGAGGCCTTTGACTGAGACCATTAAGAAGGCTAAGCACATGTATGAGAAAGAAAAGGGCAGATAGTCTTTGAAGAAATCTTGGAAGAATAAGAAGAAGGAGAATTCTGATCAGAGAAAGAAAGGATTCAAACCTCCTTTCAATAGAAATAGCCCAAATAAAAATCAACCTGGCTAGTATGCTAAGGATGAATCCAAGAGAGAATACTCCTTGGGAAAAAGGGTAAGACCACCAATCCAACATTGGGGATGTAAAGAATATCGCATGTACAAGGATTTCCCTCACAGAAAGGACAAAGTGAAGACCATGCAAAACATCCAAGAGGCTACAATAGTAGAAGACATGAGAAGAATATATGCAGCCTTATATGATAGAAAGGAATAATACCAATCCAATATGATTGATGTGGAAGGTAAAATCATTAATCATCATGTTTCTATTTTAGTTGATTCAGGAGAAAGTCATTGTTACATTGATCCTAAAATAGTGGATAGATTACATTTGGAGAAAAGTAAGCTTGAAAAATCAAGTTTGATTCAGATAGCCACTGGAACCAAAAGGATAATCCATGATATGGTTAGAGGTTGTTCCATAAGTCTTAATGGTCTGATTACTAATGTTGATCTAAATATTATAACATTATGGTCTTATGATATTCTAATTGGAATGGATTGGTTGAACAAGCATCATGTTGTCCTAGATTGTCATAAAAAGACATTTACATGTCTTGATGAAGAATGAAACTAGAGAACTGTGAAAGGAGTTCCAAGACCCATCTCTATAAGGGAGATTTCAGCCTTACAGATGAAGAGATGTTTCAAAAAAGGATGTCAATTATACGCATCCCATGTGGAGGAACTAGAAAATACAAAGGGGACAAGCCTTGAATAATTTTTGGTACTACAAGAATTTGAAGATTTATTCCAAGAAACACTCAGGTTGCCACCAAAGAGGGAGATATATTTCTCTATTGATTTAGTTCCAGTAGCTGCCCCAATATCAAAAAAACCTTACAGAATGAGCACACCAGAATTACAGGAATTACAAATGCAGTTGGAGAAATTGTTCAAGAAAGGGTACATACATCCAAGTGTTTCACCTTAGGGAGCACCAGTACTCTTTGTCAAAAAGAATGATGGAACTTTGAGACTGTGTATTGATTTTTGACATCTGAATAAATACATTGTAAAGAACAAGTACCCTCTACCCAGAATTGATGAACTCTTTGATCAACTAAGAGGGGAAAATATATTTGCAAAGATAGACCTGAGATCAGGGTACCATCAGATAAGAATCAAGGAAAAAGACATCAATAAAGCAACCTTTAGAACTAGGTATGGGCACTATGAATTTGTAGTGGTGCCATTTGGACTGTCCAATGCACCAATTGTCTTTATGTTCTTAATGAATGGCATATTCTGAAATTATTTGGATGAGTTTTTCATAGTATTCCTGGACAACATACTTGTCTATTCTAAGTCAGAGGGATAGCATGAACATCACCTAATATTGGTATTGCAAGTGATGAGGGAACATCAGTTGTATGCCAAGATTAGTAGTGTTATTTTTACCAATAATAGACCCATTACTTGGGACACATTATTTCATAACAAGTTATAGAAGTGGATCCAGAGAATATTGAAGCCATTAGAGGATGGCCAACACCTAGTAATGTTTCAGAAGTCAGATATTTTATGGATTTAGTTGGTTACTAAAAAATATTTATAGCAGGGTTCTCTAAGATTGTTCATCCTATCACTTCTTTGAAAAAGAATGGAATTAAATTTGAATGGACATATGAGTGTGAAGAGAAATTTATTTTTTTTAAAGAATTACTTACTAGTGCACCTGTTCTAAAGATTGTTGACCCAAATGAAAATTTTGTGGCATGTACAGATGCATGCAAGGAAGGACTTGGTGGAGTCCTCACTCAAAATGGACATGCCATTGGTTATGAGTCCAGAAAGATTAAAGAGCATGAGAGGAACTATGCAACACATGACTTGGAACTTGCTACCATTGTTCATGCTTTGAAGATGTGGAGGCATTATCTCATGGGGAAGAGATTTGAATTAAGAACAAAATGTAGTGGTCTGAAATATCTTTTTGAACAACCAACTTTAAATGCCAAGAAATTGAGATGGTTGGAATTTTTAAGTGAATATGATTTTGACATCAAGCATATCAAAGGAAAATAAAACAAAGTTACTAATGCACTTAGTAGAAGAGTACATCGCATGCATTCTACAGTTGTTAGTATGCATCAGTCAGATTTAAAGAGCAGAATTTTAGATGTTGTTTCTACAGATCAACATTACCTACAGGTAAAGGAAATATTACAACAAGAAAATGTACAACAAAAAATTAAAGAATATGAGATGAATAGATATGGATTACTTATGCATAAAAATAGAATTATGTTCCTAATTCTGAAGAACTCAGGAACTTGGTATTAAAAGAAATGCATAATGTTCCATATGTCGGACATCCTGGTTACCAGAAAATAAGTGCGGCAATAAGATGCCAATTCTTTTGGCTAGGAATGAAAAAAGATGTTTTTGATTACATTTCCATATGTATGGAATTTCATAGAGTGAAGGTTGACCATAGGCACCCAATGGGTTTTCTAAAACCATTACCAATTGTAGAAAAGAAATGGGAAGTTGTAACCATTGATTTTATAACTAAATTACCCAGGACAACAAGACAACATGATTCAATCATGGTAGTGGTTGATAAATTGAAAAAATTTGTTCATTTTGTTCCTGTAAAAATGACTTATGCAATAGCTAATATTGCAGAAATTTACATGCAGAAGATTGCTAGGTTGCATGGGAGTACCTAAGGAAATTGTCTCGGACAGAGACACAAATTTTACTTCAAATATATGGAGGGGATTATTTAAAGGATTTGGTACAAATATCAACTTTAGCACAACATACCATCCACAGTCAGATGGGCAGACAGAGAGATTCAACCAAGTAATTGAAGACATGTTGAGAATGTATGTGATGGATAAGCCATCTAAGTGGGAAGATTACTTGCACTTGGTTGAGTTTGCCTATAATAATGGGTATCAAGATTCATTGAAAATGATCCCATTTGAAGCTTTGTATGGTAGGAAAAGCAATACTTCAGTGAGTTGGGACAACACATCAGATAGAGTGGTACTTGCATCAAAATTGCCCAAGGATATGTAAGACCAGATGGTTAGAATCAAGCAGAATTTAAAGGCAACTCAAGATAGATAGAAAATTTATGCAGATAAGAACAGGAAAACTAGACAAATTAAAGTGGGGGAGCATGTGCTTCTAAAAGTGAAGCCCAAGAAGAGCTCATTGAAGTTGGGTAGTTGTACAAAGCTAGCAACCAGATTCTGTGGCCCATTTGAGTTATTGGACAGAATAGAGTCAGTTGCATACATGCTTGCATTGTCTACCTCCATGAATGTACATAATGTATTTCATGTCTCTTTTATAAACAAATATGTAGGTGATACTAACCATGTTATTGATTGGAATCTGATTTGAGTAGAGGTAGAGGGATACTTTCAGGTCCATCCAATGTGAATATTGGACAGAAAAGTCAAAATGCTCAGGAATCGAGTTATAGATCTAGTAAAAGTCCAATGGACCTACTATGATCCTAAAGATGCTACTTGGGAGAATGAATATGCCATGCAGGAAGAGTACCCGCAACTTTTTGAATAAATTTTGAAATTTTTCTTTATGTTTTGTATATGCACTGAGGATAGTGCCAAAATAAGGGGGATGGAATGTAATACCCAAGGTTTTTTAGCCCCATATTAAATAATGTATTTTGTTGATCTATGAAAGGCCAGAGTTCCCAAAAAATTAAAAGAGGCCAATGTGCCTAGGAAATACAATGTTTTGATCATTATTAATAATAAATACATCACTAGCTACTAAAAGTGTTCTAAGTTTAGAGAACACTTCTCTGATGCACTCTATGTTTTTCTTTGCTATTTAGTTCATGGAGGCCATGTTTTACAACCTTGTATGTGTTTTAAAAGAAATTACACAACCAAAGTTGTAATTGTAATTGGAAAATGAACCTTAGAGCACACATTCACAAAATAAAACCATGTACACGTTTTCTAGGGTCTCTACCACTTGAATTTATTAGGAAAGAGGGGAAGCCTCACAAAGAGGGCCATTAAATGGATCTTAAAGTAAAGTACACCTGATTATAGTTTTTTCATTTACCTGGGTCAATTAATTTTTTGCATCTCATGTTTGACCTTGGATGGTCCCGTCCAAAAAATGTCTACGTAACGACCGAGAGTGGTGAGGAACATTGATTGAGGGTAAAACAAATCAATTTCTAGAGGAAATTGATGCCCAAAATTGAGGTGATGTGGCCTCCTCCATTGTAATTTAAATAATATTCAATCGTAGGGTTCAAAATGATGGTGAGAAGGGATTGCAGAGGTTCCATAAAGAACGATTGGATTGGTGGGACAGATTTGACCATTGATAAAATAGTGGAACTTTTGTGTCAAGTGTCTCTAGTAAGAAATAAAAAGTGAAATATTTGCTCACAATATTGTTAGTAATATCATAAAAAATTATTAGTAAATTTATTCCAATTCCATTTTTGGAATCCATGTGATTTCATCCCGGGGATATAATTCTTAGCCTTGATTATTTTACATGTATATAAACTTTAGACTATGAGAAACTCCCCTTCAAGTGTAAATCCTATCATGAATATGGACAACAACCATGTCTCATCAAAATGTGTTCTTCAAAAAGGAAAACATCTTTCAAATCCAAATCAAATAGAAATCGTTTCTCCATTGAACCCTCTTCAATCTAAACCTACTACAAATTTATCCTCATCCATCATCGATACTCCTTTAATCACCCTCGCAATCATTTCCTTTCTATCCTTATATGCTCATGAACCTAACCCTCTATAAATTATTTCTCACTTTTCTCAAGAATCATTACTTAAAAACACTTTTTTAGTTATAGCGATAGTCATAGCCTCCTCGATAGTAATAATCATATTAAATCAATTTTGATTTTTACTTCCTTGATGCAAGGCAAGAAATAATGAAATTGTTTTAAATTGATTTTAATGTTATTAGTCATAAAATTGTTTTACAATGTTTTTTCTATTAGTTCATTGATTTAGCAAGTGCATAAGCCACATAGTGGCTAGTACCTGTCGTTGGTATCTGTGTAACACCCCTATTTCCCCCAAATTATAATTAATAATTTATTTGGGATTACCATGATGTGGCATGGGAACAGTTTAAATGTATTATTGTTTAATTGCCAAATAACTGACTATGTGGGTGAAGCCTTGAAAGTACTAGCCATGATATCACTAGAGGAAAGAATGTGAAAACTATAAGAGATCAGTTAATAAGAAAAGGATTGATGTTTGAACCATCAACTACCCCATGAATGGAAGCATGGTCTAGCTGCAAAAGGTCAGGCCAAAGTACCACAGGGTCCTACAGACCCATACTGACACAGTTTTCCTTCTAACAGAAGGAACATGATAGGAGGGATGTGCGTGCAAGGCACATAAGGGAATAAAGAGAAGAGTGAAGAATGCGAGAAGATCTCCAGTTGCGAACGAATAGAAGGCCACGAGCTTGATGCCGAGGAAGAATATGATAAATCTCATTGAGGTCGTGACATAGAGAGAAATATATGAGAGTATGCAGAGAACGGAACCTAAGAAGAAGGTTGCGAGCTTGATGTTGAGGAAGCATCAGATAAACCTCGCAGAGAGGTGAAAGAGAGAGGATCGTGAGAACTGGCATAAATTCCCTCGCGATATCATGGCTTGGCATGGGGGTGGCCAGAGCGCTAATAATGAATGCCTCACAGACTATGGTTGGGTGGAAAGGCGAACACCCACAATCAGTTAGTTGGCTACAACCTGTAATAGATAAGATTCTCATATCCTATGTAATTGAGATATAACTATGAATTAAATTTGGATATCCTATGAATGTTGCAGGGATGTGTATGTTTGCTTGATGATTAGACGGTATCCCTCTATCTTTGTTTGATTGTGTATTTAAGCAAGTAAGGAACTATATGGTTTGTATATGTAAATTCTCGAGCCCCATGGTGGCTCAAGTTAAAACAAATGAACTTTGAATTTGTTTACCTTGGGCATAGCCTCATGTGTGCATGCCGACACTCCCAGTTTTTATGAAGGAATGAGTCTGTTAAGCTCAGGAGAGGTAGTGTAGGTATGCACAGAGTCTCTGCGAGGCAGGAAGAGACCGAGAACCTCTTAAGTTCTAGAGTTGATGAATGAGCACAAGGGGTGCGTGGAAGGATCCCTCTAAGTGTTAATTTCATGAGGAATAGCGCAAAGTGCCTAAGTATTTTAGGGATGATAAAGCTTAGGAAGGATAGCAAGATTCAAGTCTCGAAAGGGAAGATCCTTTCGTTTGGAAGATGAATGGATGAGACTATTTTGAGAGGAGCCGAATCTCTTCACGATTGTCGGATCTGGAGAAGGGATGCAGATGTTAATCCTTCGAGCCCGTCGGACTTCATGAGTCTGGATAATTGGGTATATTCATCGCAGAGGAGGTGAATCCCCCGAATTCTGGAAGTTAATCTAGGATGTAGATCCGAGGATTCCCGGGAGCTATCCCGACCATCGGATCTATGATGTAGTCCACCTAGCATTGACCGCTTCGGAAGGATAGAGGTGTTGTAATGGAAAGACCCCCCGAAGGCCGGAGTCCCGAAGTACTGGGGACCGTGGATATAAGGATCTCTCAGGACCTCTATTGATCGTTCGATCATGAGGACACGTATATCATGTCAAGAGCACATGGTGGCCCGCATGTTGGGTGATGACATTGCCAAGTATGGTAGCCTTGTGACCGTTGATAATAAAGGACACATGGCACTAGATCCTTGACTCTGGAGGTTTAACACACCGGAAGGAAGCAGGTGTAAAATTCTAAAGACTTTTGAAGTTGTAGGGAGATGGAGGAGATCTTAACCGTCCATCAACCGATATGTGTGTTAGTATATCGTTAACTCCGGAGGAGAGCCACTTCGGAGGATCTGAATCTTGGTTCTTCAAAAATCTCCGAAGCTCGGAATAATGGAGAGGATCTCAAACATTTGTCATTTAGGGACACATGGCGGGAAATCTGATACTTCAGAGGATAGCCACTTCATAGAAAAGTGGAACAATAACCCCTAAAGCCTGGAGGACAAAGTCCACCAGAGCCGTTGATCTCATAGGACAAGTGTCAGAATATCTGATACTCCGGAAGGCTTGCACTTCGAAATTTTATGGTTGTGAGTACTTGGGAATTCTATGAAGTGCAAAGTCCTGAAGTAAATCAAAATCGTTGATGTTTGGTTGACATGTGGCATAAGATCACGCAATCCAGAGACTTGGCACTCCAGAAGACTTGATGGGAGGTGTTTTGGAACTCACCGAAGAGTTTGAGCCCAAAGCTTCAGTGGGCCATTGATATAGAAAGGGAGAAGGGACCGTCGATCCCTCTCTCATCATTTCGTAACTTTTCCAGTTCGGAGTTCGGAAGAATTGGTGTGTGGTGAAGTGAAACCTCCCAAAGCCCAAAGTTTTGAAGCACCCTTTGAGTAGGTGTTGGGTCACAGCCCAAGGTCATATGAAGGAACGGGCCTAGCATGGAAAGCTAGCGCCTGCTACTCAAATCCTTCAAAGGGGCCAGGAAAGAGCCCGCGAGTTTTGGAAGAACTTGCACCTTGGTGAAAGGGGAACCTAGAGAGAGTTAAGGAAAACAAAATTTTGATGACCCACCCCTTGAAAGAGAACCTAGGGGTCAAGTGTGTTATAAATTGGTATCAGAGCATGGAAACAACACTTGGCTTTCTTGGGATAATGTACGAATCATATGGGAATAGATTTAGAGGAATTTAAGGGGTAACACCCTATCTTACCCCATTCCTGAGAAGCTTAGTAAACCTCTACTGAAGAGAGGAAATAGATCGTTTACTGTTGATAGATGTTTTGGAAATTTGCATGGTATGTTGCTAATGTTTCCAAATGAATAAATTGACTTCACTTTGCAATCATATGCGATGTTGTACAGACATAATATTGGGTTACAAAGGATGGGATGAGAATGCAGAGAATATTACTGCCAATCATGAATTTTTCTGCACAAATTCTTTGAGTAGAAGGATGCAGATTTCAAAATTTAGTTGGGGTTTTACCCCAACGACTTCGAATCATGCTAGTTTATGGCAGAGGAAGCCTACTAGTTCTTTTCAGAAATGATGGCCAATCCTACAGGGATGAGATTATGCTGAAGAACACTAATATTTAAACTAAAATAGCAATGTGAACTGATGGAAAGGATCTGTAGCAGTAATAATTATTGCTTTAATGAAGGGTTAAACCTTGTATATGTGTATAATCCCTCACAATCAGAGGAATGAGTCTGGTGACCATTTTCTGAGAAGGGAGATCATGCGCAGCTCTCAGGTTTCGAAGGGAACTGAGAAATGAATTCTTTTTCTAGGTACAGGAATTGTTGGACAGGGTTTTTCTAATCAAGTTGATAAATGGAGATGTAGAAATATAGAGTGATTGAGTGAGAAATCACAGAAGCCTTCCTTGCTTGGTGGATAGGAAACTAATATTCCATAGTTCTGGCCTCTGTCCCTAACTATTTCTGAACAGAAGGAAGAATTCTAGGTATAATGGTTAAGACTGATCTTGACCTAAATATACTCTGGATTTATGAACTAGGATACTTAGTAAGTAACATAATTCGAAAATTTGCATTTGGGATTTAAGGGAATAGTACAAATGATATTAGACATTAAATTGTTATAATTAAGATAAAATGGTTGACTAAATGTTGATCCTGAATGTGGTAAAGGAATTGTTGGGGCACTTCTAGAAGCCCAATGGGTCAGATTGATATCCAGTGGTGGATGGTAGCCATATAGATATAGTTGGAAGCTAGGTTGGATGCTCTGTTACCTTGGGAATGGTTTTAATTTCCCATATTGTATTTATAAGTTGGGTAATGATCTACGAAAATTAAGGCAATAGAGTTTTCTTGCTAGTTGTTATCGTACAGAAGAGAGAAAAGTAACCTTTGTTGGTTATTATGAAGAGAGGGAAACATCAGTATGAGTATGACTGTGAGATTAGTCATGTAAGTGACCATAATATTTAACTAAAGAACACTAATGATAAAACTAAATTATCAGGTTGAATAAATAGGTGCAAGAGATGCACCTGCATATACACAAACATGTGCATACATACTTACGAGAATAATATGATCGCAATCTATCAGCTGAGAGGGGAGCTCAGTGTTGAGTATTCATATGAGACTTATCATAAGAATGATTTGAATATCCTTGGGAGAAGGATATAGAAGTATTATATGTACATGTGTGTGAATGACATGGAAAAAGGTGCAAGTAATGAGCTTGCACGATGAACGTCTAGATTGTGTGTGTTTATGCTTGAGTGCGTGGATTTAATGCATTATAAAGATTCTTGATATGAATCTTGATAGTAATACCAGTTAGGTATGAATGATATTAAATGTGAAAGTGATGCACATGTATGATGTAAGAGTATAGGTACACTAAATACGCTAGGTGACTACCTAAATGAGTGAAATGAGAGACAAGCATTTCACTTCCCAAAATTGAATGAATACCATGGTTGCATGGTTGACTCTTCTTTGAAGAGTCATATAAGTTTTGTTTGAGTGACATCTTGAGGTGGGTGTATTCAATTCCCTTAGGAAAGAATAATATAAATATATGAGAGAATAAATGAGCGAGGATTCTTTGTTTTCATGATAAGAGGCAAATGATTATGCCTTTGAGGGTCAAATGAGAATGACTTTGAACAATCATGAATTGAATAATTTTAGAATAGAGATGTATGTAGGTTGTGAAATATTCCCATGGAAGCTACACACAGACTTTCGATTATGAATATGGTTAAGTACATCATGGATGTAAGTTAACAAAACCAGAGTATGTATGGATACATAATTTGGGTGCATGACAAAGATACATGTTTATAGTCCTTATGGAATATTTGGTAAACAGCTAAAGCTAACTCAAGGCCATCATAGATTGTGATGGACATGAAATAAGGAAGTTGCATGCTAAGGGAGTTCCCTGTGGAAGTACTATGTGAAAACTATGTCAGCAGCTCAGAGTCACAACCTTAATAAATGCTGAGAAACTAAGCAGTGAGCTACGCAATCTTATATATATATATATATATATATATATGAATCATGGATTACATTTTGAAAGAGAATCATGTAATGAATGAAGACTAATGAATGAATAAATGAGTATGTTTGATTGAACAGGCCTGGTAGAAGACTAATGAATGAATAAATGAGTATGTTTGATTGAATAGGCTTGGTTGAATCCATGTTAAGAAAAGGCAGTTGTATGCCTCGGATACCCAAGTAGAGTATGATTCAGGAAGAAAACCCTGACCGAATCAGGATACTCAAGAACCTCACAGAGGAGATGAATGTGAGTCGCTCATTTGAGGGAAGACTGATCACAGTTGTCAAATCGACTTCACTATCCACTGGAGTTAATGGATCAAACACAAGTCGTTCGATCAGATCTACGGTCGTGGATCATTGCAGAGCGTGAAGGTGAAACTAACGGACGTGCTAGTTCATGGCCCGCAATCAACCAACCTCATTGATATCATTAGGGTGGAATATCAACAACCATGATTAGACATATTTGGGAAAACACTTTCCAGATTGGGCCCCGCATTCACTATGAACCGTTGATCTATGAATAGAGATCGATGGTTAGGAATCATTGCAGAGTGTGAAGGAAAAATTTACGGACATGCTAGTTCATGGCCCGCAATCAACCAACGTCATTGATCTCGTCGGGGCGGAGAATCAACGACCATGATTAAAAGAGTCGGGCAAGCACTTTTCAAATTGCGGAGATTGAAATCTCTGATAAAGAGCGAGCATATTGGGATTCTGCAATCGCTATGAAATTTTGATCTATGAATAATCAGTGGGTGAACCTACAAGGAACCCACACGTTAATGTCGCGTAAAACTTGTACTTTGATTGGGTTCTATGGTTAAATTTAGGACATCGAAGCTCTGTATCAACCTAAATTCTTGGTCAAATTCTTATGTGTTGGAATTATTATTATCTGGAAATCATGTGGTTTGAAATCAATCGACAGCCCGCGATCATTGCGGATATTGCATATGCACATGGGTTAATGTCAATACATGTACCTGTAATTTAAATTCAATATAGCATGGTTTTGATATTGGGATCTGATCATAGATCAAATGACCCGTATTCATTGCAGAGATCGAAAGGAGAATTAAACCATGAGCTAGTTGAGATTCCATAATCCCTTGCAGCCGTTATATCTGGGGGAAGATGGATCTACACCGTCGATTTGAAAACAAGGGGTTTAACCAGGATCATAGTGCCTAGACATGGGATCCAAAAGGATAGAGCCTGAAAAGAATAGAGATGAGGTCACAACTCTCGGTTGCATGGAGAGAAAACAGAGTTCCTCCGTTCTAGTGAAGGAAGATAGAGTTTAACACTTTGCATTACACTGTGGTCGCGAGGACTGCTTCTATGGGAATAAAGGTGCTCATAGCTAGCACATTGCATGGAATTGCTTTGAGGAAGTGCATGTTTGCATGAAAGGAATACAATGAACCTTCCATTGAGGAAGGAGGACCTTCCAAAAAATTTACGTACATTATATGGATGTCAAAGGATTGCTTAAAGGCATTCATGTGAAACCTAGAGTTTCATGAATGACAATTTTAGGGCTGTGATCGATTCAGAGAAGAAAACATGGTTCAACTAAAATAATAAATATGGACAAAGAATCCATATGGTAATAAGTTGGTTGAATTCAAACACACCTTGGCAAGAGTTCTTAACCTGAAAATTTATAACCCAAAATCGATGCAAGGGTGCATTGGGTATGAATGTGGCCACGAATGTTGGCACATTCATTAAAGTCAATTGATATCTGAATTTCATTTTGAAAAGTTGGTATATTGAACTGATGCATGTGTAAGGAATGAAATTTCCTTTTTCTTTGGATCATCGAATAGATAAAATTGATTTGAATGTTAGCATGTACAATTTAAGAATTGTTTGTGATGACGTTATAAAGGTACAATGAAAATATATGTGCATGGGAAACTAACAATTTGTTTGGATGAGGAAAGTTGACTTGCAAGAAGAAAATGTCTTGGATATGGAAATTTTGTAAGACAATAAGGAAGACTGATTACCTACTGAGATAAACTACTATGGGGAGGAACGTCCCATGCTTGTGAATCTGGTTCTGTGTGAAACAGATCTAAAAATAAATGAAGAAATTGGAAAATTTGTGGGTGAAAGATTTGCAATAAAATTATGAAATTTAGAATTGTGATGATGTCTCATGAATTTTGTATGCCATTGATACAAGTGAGAAGAAAATATTTTTCTAGAAAGGATGGATGAAGGTTATCCAGCTTAAAATCATGAAAAATGGCTACTGTTGAGCCATGAGAACCCCATGGTAAGCCATGATCACCTGGAATATGTTGTGTTGAGGTAACACAAGCCAGAGGGATGCCTCGAAAGAGAAAGTATGATGGATGCCTCGACTGTAAGGCTCAATGAAGTCTCTAGAACTCTTCTTGTGTGAGAAATCCTTGGCAAGGCAAGATGGATTATCCGAGGAACTACATAGTAGTGAAGGGGATGCCTGAGCCTGGGCTCAGAGGGTGAGTGAATGCAAGGAAGGGGAGACTCTGATAGTTCTTGTAAACTATTTATTGGGATCATGCACGCAATGGGTATGTTAAGGAAAAAACAGTGAACCAGGATAAAAAGACAACCATTTCGATACAAATCCACAAACTGCGTAGATGAGTATTGTGCTAGATTAGGAAATTTCCTCTTGAATTTTGAACAACAGTAAAATGTTTTCGCATGTGACTATGATTAATGTGCTTGTTGTCTAAGAATTTTTTAAGGTGGGTGAAGAAGGCCAAGAGGCTGAAAACTACTTGACGCTGAGAGAGGGTCAAGACTTCTGAAATAGCTGAATGAGAAAGGCATCACAGGTGTTACTAAGAAAGAGAATCGAGGATGATGTTCCTTTTAAGAGGGAGGGGATTGTAACACCCATGTTTCCCCCAACTTGTAATTAATCATTTATTTGGGATTACCATGTTGTTGCATGGGAACAATGTAAATATATTATTGTTTAATTGCCAAATAACTGACTGTGGGGGTGAAGCCTTGAAAGTACTAACCATGATATCACTAGAGGAAAGAATGTGAAAACTATAAGAGATCAGTTAATAAGAAAAGGACTAGTGGTTGAACCATCAACTACCCCATGAATGGAAGCATGGTCTAGCTGCAGAAGGTCAAGCCGAAGTACCACAGGGTCCTGCAGACCTAGACTAACCTGGGTTTCCTTCTGATAGAAGGAACATGATAGGAGGGATGTGTGTGCAAGGAATGAAAGGGAATAAAGAGAAGAGTGGATAATGTCAGAATATCTCCAGCTGAGAATGAATAGAAGGTCATGATCTTGATGCTAAAGAAGAATCTGATAAATCTCACCGAGGCTGTGATAGAGAGAGAAATGTCTAAGAGTATGCATAGAATGGAACCTAAGCAGAAGGTTGCAAGCTTGATGTTGAGGAAGCATCTGATAAACATCGCAGAAGAGGTGAAAGAGATAGGATCGTGAGAATTGGCATACATTCCCTGATGATATCATGGCTTGGCATGGGGGTGGCCAGAGCACTAAGAATGAATTCCTTTGAGCCTATGGTTGGGTCAAAAGGGGAACACCCACAGTCAGTTAGTTGTCTATAACTTGTCATATGTAAGTATTCTCATATCCTATGTAATTGAGTTGTAACTATGAATTAAAGTTGGATATCCTATGAATGTTGCAAGGATGTGTATGTTTGCTTGATGATTAACCTGTATCCATCCATCTTTGCATGATTGTATATTTAATAAATTAAGGAACTATATGGTTTGTATATGTAAATGCTCAAGCCCCGTGGCAGCTCAAATTAAAAAAAATGAACCGTGAATTTGTTGACCTTGGGCATAGCCTCATGTGTGCATGTCGACACTCCCAATCATTATGAAGGAATGAGTCTCTTGATATCATGAGAGGTAGTTTAGGTATGCACAAAGTCTTTGCTAGGAAGGAAGAGATCGAGAACCTATTAAGTTTTAGAGTTGATGAATGAGCGCAAGGGGTTCACAGAAGGATCCCTCTAAGTGTTAATTTCAGGGGGAACATCACAAAGTGCCTAAGTATTTTAGGGATGACAAATATCAGGAAGGATAGCAAGATTCAAGTCTTAAAAGAGAAGATCCTTTCATTTGGAAGACGAATGGATGAGACTAGGTTAGGAGGAGTCGAAGCTCTTCACGATCGACGGATCTGGAGAAGGGATGTGAATGTTAATCCTTCGAGCCTGTCGGACTTCACGAGTTCGATGAATTGGGTATATTCGTCATACAAGAGGTGAATACCCCAAATTCCTGAAGTTAATCTGGGTTATAGATCTGAGGATCCCTGGGAGCTATCTCGACTCCCGAACTTGTAGGGAAATGGAGGAGATCTAAACCATCCATAAACCAGGATGTGTGTCAGTATATAATTAACTCTAGAGGAGAGCCACTCCCAAGGATATGAATCTTGGTGCTTCGAAAATCCCCAAAGCTCATAGTAACAGAGAGGATCTCAATCGTCCATCATTTAGGGATGTGTGGCGGTCGATCTGTTACTTTGGAGTATAGCCACTTCGAAGAAAAGTGGAACAAGAACCCCCAAAGCCCAGAGGTCAGAGTCCACCTGAGTCGTCAATATTAGAGGATAGGTGTCAAAAAATCTGATACTCTAGAAGGTTTTCACTTGAGAGGTTTGTGGTTGTGAGTGCTTGGGAATTCACCAAAGTGCAGAGTCTTGAAGTAAATCAAAATCGTTGATGCTCGGTGGATGCCTTACGTAAGATCACGCATTCTAGATAATCGAAACTCCGAAAGACTTGAGGGGAGGTGTTTTGGAACTCGCTGAAGCGCCTGAGCCTGAAGTTTCAGTGGGTCATTGTTCTGGAAAGGTATAAGGGACCATCGATCCCTCTTCTATCATTTCAGAACTTCGCCAGTTTAGAGTTCGAAAGAATTGGTGAGTGGTGAAGTGAAACCGCACAAAGCCCAAAGTTCTGAAGCACCCTTTGAGTAGGCATTGGGTCACAACCCAAGGTCATATGAAGGAAGGGGCCTATCATGTAAATCTAGCATCTGTTGTTCAAATCCTTCAAAAGGGATAGAAAAGAGCCCATGGGTTTTGGAAGAACCTGCACTTTGGTGAAAGGGGAACCTAGAGAGAGTTAAGGGAAACAAAATTTTGATGCCCCACCCCTTGAAAGAGCACCTAGGGGTTGGGTGTGTTACAATATTTCAATAATATTTTCATCAATAGTGGAATGTGAACATCAATAGGGATCACCATTCTGAGGTTTATTAGGGATGTGTGTTCAACAACTATTATATCAGTATTATTAAATGCAATTGAATATAATGCTCACACTTTACTCGATCATTCAAATCTTGAGGGATGTACAACACAAATTTTAAAGATGAAAATTTTAGACTATATGAACAAGATAACAAGCATATATCATTATTTTTTTCCTCACATAGAAAAAATAATATTTTTTACAGAACACATTGCGTATGAGAGTCGATGCTTAAAGGAATTTTTTTAACAGGAAAAATATTTTGAAGGGTGTAAAAATATTTTATTAGTTTCAAAGGAATCTTTGTCTATGATTTTTTCCCATTACTCAAAATAGTTCCCTTGTTGTATGTAGAAGGAACTTGATCCACCACAACAACAACCTGCAATTACACGGAATGAATACACTATTAAGTAAGTGTTACACCATCGTTTTCATATTGAAATGGTCAGGAATGCCATTAGAAATAGCATGGTCACTATATGGAAACAACCGAGCTAACCAGGCCACAATGGAAAAGAAACTGGGGAACCAATGGTTATTTTGAGTCATGTGTAGTGGATTGTGGGGTGTTGAGCAGATTGCCACTACCCACCACATAGAAAGGGCATAGGAATCATGCAACTAAATGTGGCAAGGAACCATCGAACATGGATAAAATACACAACCATCAAACCATATAGTTCCTTACTTTATTACATACACAAACATGCAATATAACAACTAGTATAGTAATCAAACAAACATGCACATCTCTAAAACATTCACAGACAACTCAACCTTAAACTACAGTTCAATTATAAAGGGTACAAAATACTTATCTATTACAGTTGATAACTGACCAAATGAATATGCATTTTCTCCTTTCCACCCAAACATAGGCTCAGAGGCATTCACTCTTATCACTCTAGCCACCCCCATGCCAAGCCATGATATCACTAGGGAAACTTCTCTGTGTTCCTCAAGTCTTTTGCAAATTCTCAAAGATCCTCTCTCTGTCAAAACCTCTATGATGTTTATCAAATGATTCCTTAGAATCAATATCATTACCTTCATCTCTGAGAAATTCTCTCACTATCACAGCCTCTTCAAGGTTTATCATATGTTTCCCCAACATCAAGCTCTCAACCCTCTTATCTCATGTTGGGTTTTTTGGGTTCCCTTTCAAAATTCAAGAACAGTATCGGGGAGGTTACTCTCCTCCACCTCTCTAGGAGCAGCATAAGTCTCCCTTTTTCCCCATTGAGCTCAGAACCTCCACATGGTTTATCATATGCCTTCCCAGCTGGATTTCCTTTGTGCAAGAGAGTCCCTTCACAACTATAATGTCCCTCGATGCCCTATCCTTCCAACACTAGTTTCTTTCCAGCCAACACCAAGCTCGTGACCCTCTTTTAATCTAGTTTGGGATTCAGGTCTTCTATGCTCCAGTTAAAAACTCTTCCATGAGTTCTTTGATATTTATATTTCATGTGCTCATGCATTCCTTTCAATAATTCTCTTCCTCATAGACTGAATTCCTCCTCTAGTTATTTCTTGTAACCATAACAACTTAATATTTCAATTCTTCTTATGAATTGGAGAGACTCACATGCTCTTCTTCTTTCTGAATCGTCCTCTAACCCATTCCTCCATCTCTTATTCTTTATCAGGTGCTTCCCCCCCCCCCCCCCCNCCTCCTGCAGGAAGGTTCTGGACTTCTCCTATTACTTCTACCAAAAGGAACTCGGGTCAATATAGATTGGCAGGAAGACTGCACTATGTCATACTTTGGGGTGATAGTTTTATGTATTCTCAGACAGGCTCTCCATGCTTCCATTCAATGGGGTAGTTTATTTTTCAACCAATAGTCCTTTTCTTATTAAATGATTTTTCCTTGGGATCAATATGAGGTTTATTATTTCAGCAAAGAGAATTGGGTCATTTTGACATAATGAACCCTCTCTACAGTTTCTTCACTCTTCCCTCTAGTGATATCATGGTTAGTACTTCAGGGCTTCACCCCCCTAGTCAGTTGTTGGAAATGTAAACAATGATAATACATTTACATTATTCACATGACATAGCATGTTAATCATATGTAATGATTAATTACAACCTGGGGAAACAGGGGTATTACAATCCCCTCCTCCTTCAATGGAACATTGTCCTCAATGTTCTTTCTCAATAACACCTTCCATGCCTTTTTCATTCAGCTACATCAGAAATATTGATCCTTTTTTTTTGGTCATGTCATTTCCATAACCTTGGCCTTCATCACCTACCTTCAATAATTTTGGAAAAAAACCTTAATCATAATTTCATGCGAAAATGTCTTATTGTTGTTCACAATTCAAGAGGAAAATTTTCATAATCTGGCACAATAATTATCTATGTAGTTCACGAATTTTCATCCATATGGTTGCATTGTTATCTTAGCTCACTGTTTTTCCTTGACATACCCATTGTGTGCATGATCCCAATCAATATTTTATAAGAATTATCAAAGTCTCATCTTCCTTGTGGTCACTCACCCTCCAAGCACATGATCAGGTATACCCTTCTCTGCTATATAGTCCCTTGGGAGATCCATCTTTCCTTGCCAAAGATTTCTCACATAGGAAGAGTTATAAAGACTGCATTGAGCCTTGCAATCGAGGCATCCCTCTGACTTGCTCTGCCAAGGCATCCCTCTGTCTTGTGTTACCACAACACAACATATTTTGGGGTGACCATGGATTACCACAGGGTTCTCATGTCTCAATAGTATCCTTTTTAATGCTTTCCAGATTTGACAACCTTCATTTTTCCTCCCTAGATAGATGTTTTTCGTCTCACTTGTATCACATGTATACAAAAATTATGAGATATTATCATCAATTTCAAATTCAGTTTTTTCTTGCAAATTTGTCACCTGCGGATTTCCAAATTCCACATTTATTTTCATATGTGTTCCACACAAGAACTAGATTCACAAGTATGGGATTTTTTTCTTCTTCCCATAGAATTTTGGCTCAACAAGAAATTTGTCTTCTTTATGGGCTTACAACACTACCATATCCAAGACCCTTTCTTTCTGCAATTTCAACATTCCTCGGCGAAACAATTTTTTAGCTCTAATTTATATTATATTTTCATAACTGTGCATACTAACAATCCAAGACATTTTCATCTATTCAATGGTAAAAAGTGAAAGGAAATATCATTATTTATGCATGCATCCTTTCAACATACCAAATTTTCCAGATGCAATTCAAATATCAAATGACTTTAATCAATGTGTCAATATTCATGGCCACATTCATACCCAATGTACCCTTACATTGGGTTCAAGTTTTCTACACTTATGAAAAGCACTTTGTCATGGTGTGTTGGATATCAACCAACCTCTTAACCATAAGGTTTAATCATTCTCATTCGCTCTTACAACAGGACTATGCTTCCTGCTACAGGCTAATCATAATCCCAAATCAACACATATGAAACTAAAATTTTATCTTGAATGCACCCAAGAATTCTTCCTTCGTAAGTAACCAAGGTGCCAACACTCATGGCCACCCAAATTTTATTTTCTTTAATAACTACACAATTCAAGTGGAGTATTGGAAGGTCCTCCTTCCTCAATGGAAAATCCATTGTCTTCCCTCTTATCCAAGCATGCATTTCCTCAATGCATTCCATGCAATGTAGTAACTATGAGCACCTTTATTCACAATCTCCCTATATTGGTCATTGTACCCATGGTACTCCTTATGTATTTTCTTGCAAGGATTATAAATCATCCTTGATTGGAAAACACTTCCTCTTTCTATTATTCAGATTCTTCTTTCCTGAATCTTACCCTTCTTGGGTAGCAATGGCATACACTATCCACTCAAAATTATTTGCATATTAGCAAGAAATTAAAATACTTCATAGGGGATTCTTACAAAATACCTCCATACCTTATGCCACAAAGGCATGAAAATTTTTATACTTGTTCTGGTTGCTAGCACCCTTTCTAATATTGCCTCATTAGTGGTGCTTTATGGAGACTTTTAAAGTCCTTTCAACAAATTTCAGAAACAAACTTCTTCTATTCATCCTCTATTTGAGGTTGTCCATCATAGGTAATTATTGTCTTTCCCAACAACTCCAGTTTTTTTCTACACATGACATACATCACAAATATATTAGTCGTCATGTAAAATAAAAATGCATGTATCATAGCATTCAAATAAATAAAACATTTTCAGATATGTCCTAGAATATCTCTATGCATTTCATCACATTATCCTTAACGTTTTTCATGAGTCCAACACAAACCATTATCAATTTTTTCTATAGTCATAAAACCATCATCGATATGGTGTCAATATATTTACTTTCATCAGCACACCAATTTCTCATCCTAGAGAAAACATAATACATAGCAAGAAAGGTGTTAAGGTATCTTCCCTTTTTCCAAATCCTTCTACACAGCCTAGGAATTTCAGTCCAGTTGAGTTATTCCAAGGCCTCACTACCTTTACTTAACATGACTCAACCAAGCCTATTCATTTAAACATACTCATTGTTTTATTTTCCTTTTACCAGTTGTACTTGTTTTCACGGCTGTTCTTTTAGGGACTATAACTCTGTTAAGAAATTTAGAGTTTTTAAAGTGAGAAAAGTATTCCCCCTTTTCCCTTCTTTGCTTCTGCAATATATATATATATATATATATATATATATATATATGCTTGCAACCCACTGCTCAATTCTTCAACAGTCATTAAGGTTGTGACTCTATTCTCCCAAAAGAGTCTTTACACAGTTCCTACACAGGGAACTCCTTTAGCATGCAACTTCCTTATTGCATATCCATCACTATCTGTGATGGCCTCAACCTTGAGTCATGTTCATCTTTATCATTTCATTTGTTTACCAAATATTCCTTATCTACGCATATTCCTTGTTCAACCTTGAGTCATGCTCATCCAGATTATTTATCTACGCATGTTCCTTTTTTTTTAACTTACATCCATGATACACTTAACCCTATGCATAATCATGTTGTCGTTTATCATGAAAACATAGAGTCCTTGATCATTTACTATTTCATCATACATGTGCATCACTTTCACATTTAATATCATTCATTCATATCTATTTGGTCTTAATATCAATCTTCATATCAAGCAAACTTATAATGCATTAAATCCATGTACTCAAGCATATACAAACATAGCTAAAAATCCATCATGCAAGCTCATTTCTTGCACCTTTTCCATGGCATTCATACACATGGACATATCATACTTTCATATCCTTCTCCCAAGGATCTTACTTCCAATTTTATGACAAGTCTCGTAGAGATACTCAACATTGATCTTCCCTCTCTGTTGAGAGCTTGAAATCATTCACATGATATCCACATGGAAATTTTAACAGAAATAATCATAACTAGGTTTCCCTTTCTACACGATAACAACTAGCAATAAAAAAATATTTTCTCAAATTCTATAAAAACATTTCCCAACTCATAAATACAATCTAGGAAATTTTGAAAATGCCCAAGGTAACAAAACAACCAATCTGACTTCCAACTAGTCTTGATCAGCATACCTTTTGGTCAAGGGAATCCTTTTCTAGATTCCCCCTCACTACGATTTAAGTATACCAAGACATACCTTATATGGATATCATCCACCTCTGGATGTCAACTTGACCCATTGGTCATCTAGAAATTCCCCAGCACTTCCTTTACTACATTTAGGATCAACATTTCATTAATCCTTCTACCTTATTCTCATAAGGCACTATGTACTCAACATCATCAATATTTTACTTATGATGCCATAGTCAGATCATCACTAACCATATGATATATGACATCACCATATTTTACATCCAATGATAGAATATAATAAGTATATATGCATGTTATATGCATGCTCTATCTTTGTGATATGCATTTCAACATATATTTGTGCACCAAGCATTGTACCCATGTCTGCAGTGCAAACAGGTTCCACTTACTTACCTCTTGCATTTTCATGCATACACCTACCCTTAGATAATATGGATTTACACTACTTTAGCACAACCATGAGATTTTGAACTTGCTCATGCCATTTCACTTATTCCATGAGGTTCATTCTCATTCCACATGACTTCTTTTATTTTACGAGGGATTACCTCAGTACAAAGTTTTTTTCAGTTATGACAAGTCAAGTAGGATGATCTCACCTACTTCCATAAGGCCTCTAGACATGGAGGATTGTATTCCCAATGCCAAATCCTTCATTTAATCAACACTTTTAATTAGCATATGTTTCATTAAGCCCACTTTTAGGAAAATCCTACCACCTATTCAGTCCATTTTCCTTATGGACTTAAGTATTCCTTAAAACAGGTTTATGCCATTTTCATCCAAGTTTTATTATTAATGCCCCTACGCATAATTCCACTTTTGTAGGACTGTCTATCATTTCCTAAAAGAAATGATAGACTTCTTCTACCATAGTCTAGCATGATTCAATCTTGTTGGGTAAAATCCAAACTAAATTTTAATATGCATCCTTCTCCTCAAGTAACTTATGTAGATAATTTCCATACAACAATACTACTCTCAACAGGCTCATATTAGCCTTGGTAAACTAGTCTTATGATTGTTCTCCAGCCCATCCAGGCTTGTGTTTGAAACATTCTCTACTAGATAGGGAAGGTTAGGGTGCCCTCTCCCTTAAATTTTTCTAAGAAATAAAAATTACTTGACTCTTTTGTGAGCCCAAGCAGGCCAATTGTTGTTTCCCACTCTTATACCACTCTTTCACACACCCAACACCCTAAGTGCCTTTTAATGGATGGGGTATTAAATTTTTTCTTCTTGTAATAATATTAAATCCTCTTCCCAAGGTCTCCATCGTCTTCTACTCATCAAGATATTTCTAACGACTGTTACCATGCTCAAATCTGAGCTCTAGATTGGGAGTTATGGCCTTCCAAAGTCCTCGGGTTTTCATTGTAAAGATCTATCCTATTGCCACGTTGCACCTTGTCTCTCATTCCATCTGACGTGGTGCCAACACGATACTGATGGGGAACTAGCCTCACTTTTCGAAGTGAAACTTTCATCCATGTAAGCCTACAATTATCAGCGTTCGGGCCTTCTCCCAGTGCACTTTTCGCTTACCTCCAACGAATATAGTATCGAGGAATATTCCCCCTCGATACCATCCATTTGGAGTTCGAGCAGTTCATGCAGTATCACCACTATGAACCCAAGGTATCGAGGAATATTCTTTCATCTACCTCCAGCGCCTTTCTCCAATGGATGGTGTAAATTTTCGTATGGTTTTCTCGATCAACGAGTGAGATTTATTTGATGATTTAAGGTTCTTTTGACTGGCTGGACCACTCTCAACTTCTCAACCAATTGATGATTGAAATATGTCATCCAAGGATATTCTAGTTGCCTCATCAACATGCTACGTCTTTCATGACATCAACTCTTCATCTTGTAGCTTAGGTTCTCCCCTAAAGGTTGATGATCTAGATCATTAGCGAAATCCCTCAATCTTGGCAGATCAATGGCGTAGTTTAATTGTCGGGGATTTTGTGTCAAAGTTAATCCTTTTCCTGTAGTGAGATCACTTTGAACAACCTCCCCTAAAGGATGGTTGATCTCCTCTCGTAGCTCTCTCTATTTGAGCAGATCGATGGTCACAACTCTCACTCGAAGTTCATTTGTTCTCGGTATTAGGCCACTCCTAGGAAGACACTTGTCATCTCAAAACGTGTTGGCAAGATGTGTGGCACATATCTTGTGTCACTGTCATCTCTTTACTATGTCGCAAGACCACTACACGTGGCATCACCACGTCTCAACACGTGGACCTCCACATGTACTCGATGTGATATGCATGTCCCCATGAATGCACTCGACATGTCTCTCTAGGAAATGACACCTATTCTCTGGACATTGTTGGAGTGATGTCATCCACGTAAGCATGGCATCATTTTCCCCTTGGCTTTGTCCCGAAGGACCACCAAAATCTACAATCAGGATTATGTCTAATTGGTTCTGATGGACACTCAAGATTTCTCCTCGAGGTATTTCCTTCGGATATTTTTCTCCCAAGGGATCAAATCACTATGAATGTCCCACTGTGATGGACGTGCATGATCAATCTAAATTATTCCCTGATAGATCGCAACTCTAGTAAATTTAGAGTCTCATCCCAGTCAAACTGTGGAATAATCTGATGGATCTTCCACAATTAACGGTTGAGATATTTCAAACTTTAGATCCGACGACCATGGTAAAGAAAATGATCTAAGACCAAATTCACCCAAAGGGCCCATGCTTGACCCACCAGCCAATTACATGTTTCCATTCACGGTTCAACACCTATCAACCTCTAGACACATCGACGTTCAAGGTCATCATGACACATCATATCGACGTCCCCTCTCCTTCTAATCTCATTTAAGAGAGACCACATAGATCCATAAGAGAGGTTAATTATGGCCATTCCCCAATTAACGGTCCAGATATTCCCTTCAAGTCTCCTCCTTCAAATCCAAAATTTACCTCGAATGATATCCTTTGATGGATGGTCAGGACCCTATCTCACTTTCATTCTGACCAATGATACAGATCTTCATTTAGGGTCCTCTAGCACCCTCACATTCAATCATTCCAAAACCATGCCCTCCGATGAAGGGTTGATATTTATTCGCAATTCCAATTCAACAATTGTGATTCATATTATCTAAAAACATTGAGTTTCCATAGGATGAAAATCTGAAACACGAGACTTAGACATTTTTCGAGGGTTCTTCCAAGGTTTTCCTTTGGTTAACAACCCAAATTTAGATTCACAGCTCAGGGATTGTCCCACATCCCTCCTTTGAGTTTTTACCAGACCTTCTTGGTCTCCTTCCCCATTTCATTCCATTCAGGGACCATTATTTATTTCATATGAATCCATCTCCCTTTTTCCAGGAAACCCAATACAACCAGAGTATAGACATGTATACATGAAACTGTGCCTATGGTCAAAAATATCACAGTTTATTTCCTTTAGTTCGAGCAGAAACAGGAGGCTCAAGCATTCACATGTACAAGGCATGTTCAGACCATATAGTTCCTTACATTCTTAAATACACAAACATGCAAGATAACGACCAGTCTAGTCATCAAACAAGCATGCACATCCTTGAAACATTCACAGGCAACTCAACCTTAAACTACAGTTCAATTACACAAGGTGAAAAATACTTATCTGTTATAGTTGATAGTCGACTAATTGATTGTGGTTGTTCAACTTTCCACCCAATCATAGGCCCATAGCAATTCACTCTTATCACTTTGGCCACCCTCGTACCAAGCCGTGATATCACTAGGGAAACTTCTCCATGTTCCTCAGGTCTTCTGCAAATTCTCAAAGATCCTTTATCTGTCACAGCCTCTGCGAGGTTTATCAGATTCTTCCTTGGAATCAAGATCGAGGCCTTCATCTCTAAGAAATACTCTCTCTGTCACAGCCTCTACGAGGTTTATCAGATGCTTCCCCAACATCAAGCTCATGGCCCTCTTAGCTCATGTTGGGTTTTCTGGGTTCTCTTTCAAAAGTCAAGAAAGGTATTGGGGAGGTTAATCTCCTCCACCTCTCTAGCAGTAAAAAAAGTCTCTCGTATTCCCCACTGAGTGCAGGACCTCCATAGGGTTTATGAGATTTCTTCCCAACTAGATTTCCTTTGTGAAATAGAGTCCCTTTACAACTACTCTGACCATTGATGCCCTCTCCTTCCAGCACCAGTTTCTTTCCAACCAGCACCAAGCCCACGACCCTCTTTTGCTCCAGTCTGGGATTCGAGTCTTCTATTCTCTAGTTCATAAATCTTCCACAAGTTCTCTGATATTTCTATTTCACATGCTCGTGCATTCCTTTCCACAATTCTCTTCTTCAGAGACTGAATTCCTCCTCTAGTTCTCTCTTGTAACTAGAAAAACTTAATCTTTCAGTTATTCTTCTGAAATGGAGAGCCTCACATGCTCTTCTTCTTTCTGAAACATCCTCTAACCCATTCCTATGTCTCTTATTATTTCTCAAGTTCTTTTCTCCCTCCCCCTCACATGAAGGTTCTGGACATGTCCTATTCCTTTTTCCAGAAGGAACTCAGGCCAATCTATATCTGTAGGAATACTACACTATGTTGTACTTTGGGCTAACAATTTTATGTCTTCTCAGCTAGACACTCCATGATTCCATTCAATGGGGTAGTTGATTTTTCAACCATCGACCCTTTTCTTATTAACTAATTTTTCCTTGGGATTGGGATGAGGCTTATTATTTCAGTAAAGAGAATTGGGTAATTTTGACATAATGATCCCTCTCTATAGTTTCCTCACTCTTTCCTCTGATGATATCATGGCTAGTTATTCAAGGATTCACCCCCACGGTCAGTTGTTGTCAATCTAAACAATAATAATACATTTACATTGTTCATATGCCATAGCATGGTAATCATAAGTAATGATTAATTACAAGTTGGGGAAACATGGGTATTACAAAAGCTATGAACAATACCTACAAACCCTAGAAACTCTTGATCTTTTGTATGACCTCGGTTTTTTTTCACTTTTCCCAAGATGTACACACCTTTCCTTAAGAAATCCCTCGTATATGTGCATATCTCCACTGAAACCCACATACACACACTCAAAGACTATACTGAAAATTTCTATGGTGTGACCCTATTGATGTAGCCTCAATCTATTGAAACCCACTTGTTAATGATCCTATTCTATCTTCTCCTTGACCTGATCTCTAGATGGAATTCCTTCTCAACTATCTGAGATCTCCTTGAATCACAATCCTTCGTGATCTAATCCTCCTAAGAAAAAGTCCTTCCCTACTCTCTGTGTCAAACAATCTCACAATGTCTCACACAAGTGTTTCCTCCTTCACTCTAGCCTTTATTTTATAATATTGAGTTATGACCTAACCCTAATATCCAAAGTGATTGATGACTGATATTTCTTCTCACCTCACTTGAGGTCAATGAATATTATTTAATTCACTAATTCTAATTAAAGCATTTCTTTAAATAAAACTCAACTGACCAATAAAAGAACTTTACTTTAATAATTCCTTTATGTAAAATAAAGTCTCGTGGTAGAAGGATTTGGATGACTTCCACACGTATAGACACTTAGACCCATGCATAAATACATGTACGATGCTACAAACATCAACACTTTCTTGATGTTAAGCATACCGAAGACAAACCCCTTGAAATTCACCAATGCAAAAATAATTTACATGCTAACTGAAAATAAACTCGACCATAATTTACATAGAAAATACAACAAAACCCCCTTATTATTCTAAGGAGGTGTATCAAATACCATGAACTATCTATCCATGCAGTTTCCTTTGAATTGCTAGAATGTGCATCAATTCATGCAAATATGCTTCTTTCTTGGACTAAGTGGTTGGATTGTTCTAGGGTCAGATATAGTTGGATAGTGTTGGACAATGCTCTCTTTAGTAATATGTAGATCTTTCACCTCTTCCTTACTCATGTTGGTTGAGTAGTATTCTCTCATCCTAGCCTCAAACATGTCTAATATATATAACAATGGTTTCGAGTGAAGTGACAAAGGAAACATGATATGGCTATCCAATATTCCTAAGTTCATCTATTAGTTTTCTAATTTCATTAAAACAATGATTTTTTTTATGTATCAATCTAACAGGGGTGTTTGTGGGTTAAGGTTTAGGTTTGGATCAGAGTTTTTCTCCTACCTAAATAAATACATGTAAATGATAACATAAGTTTTTTACAAACTATTCAAATTTATATAACTTAGCGAATATTAATATTTCATTTGACATAAAACCAACCTCAAAATGAGAACTCATCTATGGAAAAGTTGAATTCTAACAATGCCAACATCCTTTTTTCTTAATCCATCATATCTAAGACAAATCAACAAGAAAACATGCCTAAAACTCTCAGCAAAAGACAAAAAAATAAATAAATAAATAAATAAAAAATGATTGAAGAAATATGGTGGAATAGAGGACACTTTGTTTTTATTTTTATTTTTAATAAATGGAAGAACATGCATGTGTATTTTTTAAACATAGGCTTAAATATACGCAAAGGGGGAGATGGAAGCATGCATGGGTGTGCATGGAGGTTTAACAAGGACCCAATGATTAACATAGGAATATGTGAGCATTCTCATTCCTAAAATTTACAACATTGTAATGATTTTGGTAAGAAGTCAATGATTAAAATAGGAATATGTGAGCATTCTCATTCCTAAAATTTAGAACAAGCTTTCATTGTAATGATTTTGGTAAGAAGTCAATGATTAAAATAGGAATATGTGAGCATTCTCATTCCTAAAATTTACAACAAGCTTCCATTGTAATAATTTTGGTAAGCAACTTCTTGCATCCTGGCTTATATAAATTTAGAGAGATCTAATTAGAATATTAGTTTTTTTCTTTTTGAATTTATACAAATTTGTGAAGTCATATAGTTTTCATCTATTTCTAAAAAAATATTAAATACACACATCACTAGGCATACAACATGATTTTTTGCATGGTTACTACAAGAATTACAAACATATGTTTATTTATACCACACTTATTCATAGTCTCTCATATTATTTATACTTGAAGGTAAATACCATTATATGAAAAATAGTAAAAAAGTTACTTCTGTCAATCTTCAAAATCGAAATTTAATAACTTTTATAATAAATAAATAAATATATATATATATATTACCTTTCAAAATTTAAAATTTGTGAAGTCATATAGTTTTCATCTATTTCTAAAAAAAATATTAAATACAACACACATCACTAGGCATACAACATGATTTTTTGCATGGTTACTACAAGCATTACAACACACATCACTAGGCATACAACATGATTTTTTGCATGGTTACTACAAGCATTACAAACATATGTTTATTTATACAACACTTATTCATATTCATAATTTCTCATATTAGTTATACTTGAAGGTAAATACTATTATATGAAAAATAGTAAAAAAGTTACTTCTGGGAACCTTCAAGATCGAAATTTAATAACTTTCATTTAAAATAAATAGTTTGATAAAAACATTTTTATCTTCTTCCTTTTATATATATATATATATATATATATATATATATATATATTATTTTTCAAAATCTTTGATTACGCTCAATATATTTATAGCTTCCATACCAAAAAAACTATGGTGACTTCCATCACAAGAAAAAACTATGGCTCTGAACTGCTTAGTAGGGAAACCAGTCCAGGCTTCTCAGACTTGTGAGGTATTTTGAAAGAAAAAAAGAATAAAAGAAAACTATTGGTCTACATAAATAGTGTGAAGAACAAAAGAGGACTACTAGTCTGTATAAACAAGACAATGTCGTGCAGGGCCCAAATAAAGCAGTTTCTAAACATGAAAAAACTAAGAATTCTTCAAAACCTGAAAATAATACTAGATTGGAGGTCAAGGAGGTTGAGAAGTGTTCCGCAAAGGAATCACTATAGTCGCTTCCATCATGTCTGCAACAACATCAAATGGTATGTCTTATGGGGTGAACAAAGTGTGTAAGAGGGTGACATTATTATCCCCGTGACGGTCCATCATGTCCATATTGAATCAAATGTATCCAGGTCATGTTGGAGCTCAAAGACTAAGCTGTGAAGAATCAACATGATGTTCATACTCCTAGAGAAGTCCTGACAAATAGGGTTGGACTGAGGAGTGGACTGAGGTGGAGGAGGGGGCATAGGCGGGCAAGCCGATAGAGTTGACGATGATGGGTCAATAGGAGTTGGCCCAGGAGAAAACCCAAGAGAATTTCCCTAAAGGTCGAACCATCCAACCAAATACGACCATGGTGAGTGCCAAGGTAGGAGGCTTGCGGGACTTGTGGAGTAAAGTGAAAATGATGAGCCAACAGAATCTCCAAAATGTTGCCTCATATCCCTCTTTCTGATTTCCATGTTTTCGTAGGTACTATACCAAACAACACCTCTTTTAAAACGACCCCTTTGGTGCATCACACCCAGAGGAAAGAAAAACTAGAGCCTAACGAAGGTGGAGTGTCAGTACTACAGAGAAGGAAAACACAGATAAAGACCATTTTCCAAACCAATGAGCCAAATTCCCCACTGCCCAGGCTGGCCAAAAATGACCTCTGTCACTTGTGCCAAGGTTTCCATGCGTGGAAGTGATAGCATACAACTAATTCTAAACTCCATTAATGCCAAGGTGATCAGAGGTGAGCTCCTTGAGAGCATGTGGTACCATCTTCATCTGAATCATGCGAGGCAAAGTTAAATGAGGGTGGGAGCTACCTTAGTGCATGAAACGTGGTAGTCCCATGTCTCTCCTCACCGCCTAACCCTTGTCTTGGTGACACCCCATACAGGGGGAGATCAGAGTCTGTTGCATGATCAATGCAATCTTCCAAAATGGGGTGGTCGGGTTGAGTGATTGGATCGCAGTCCAGGTTAGTCAAAGGTTGGGGTACTCTTATATTTGCAAGCTTTTCAATGATCTGGTTCACTTGTCATCGTACATGTGAAGGAACAATGGTTGTGTTTTGTTGGATGAAGGATTTGAGAGTCTGTAAGTCGCTAGTAAGATACCAACATGGGGAGATTTGGCTAGGATCTGGAACATTGAGAATTTTGGACAACAAATTAAGGATGATTTGAGAGTCTCCTTCGATGATCAGGAAATTGAATCCCAAAGAGATAGCTTTATGTAGGTCGTTGGTGAGACCCCAAAGTTCTGTTGAGTTTTTGGTGTCATGACCGATGCTTCCCACCATGACACGGAGAATGGTACCATCACAATTTCTGAAGACCAAGTTGAAACCAGTAGGACCAGGATTTCCCTTGGATGCTCCATCAAATTTGACTTTGATGAAATCTAGCGGAGGAGGTGACCAACGTGCAGGGATGATGAAAGAGATCAAAATCAAGGGCCAAGATGGAGCTACCACGGAAAGATCCAAGTCCCAATGAAGTAAAATTTCCTTCTCACGGCCCGAGCAGGCCCGATCTTCCTTTGACCAACTTTGCAAGTGAATAGTTTCCTTGATGTTGTGTTGAATTTTACCCCACACATCTTTCTAATCAAGATGTGTGGATCAAAATATATAAATATTTTGTTTCTTCCAGAGTTTCCAAAGGAGGAATCCTAGAAGAAATTTCCAAACGTGGTTCACAATAGGGGATTCAAAAGCTACTTCCCTCCATTCCAAAAGAGTTGTGATAATAAAGGTGTGGTTTATGTCTAAAGTGTGCATGACCTGGGAGAAATGACCCCAGATTGAGGAACTGAAGGGGCATAAATTGAGAATATGGAGTTTAGTCTCCTTAGTCTTCTTGCAAATATGACAGAGTGATGGGCCTATAAAGCCTCGTTTTTCTTAAATTGTCCCAAGTGAGGATGTTGTTATGAGAGACAAGCCAAAGAAAAGTGAAAATATTGGGCCAGAGTTTGTTCCTCCATATATTTTTCCATATCGGTTCCTTGGGGAGAAAGTGATGAGAGGCCTTGAGCTTGTAGGATTATTTGATTGAGAAAACATGTTTTGGAGAGTGTCCCCATCAAAGGATATCTCCACCCTTCTTGAACCGAATTTTCCTTTAGTCAAGCTCCCTTATCTAGGGTTCACGGTTAACCTCTAGTTGAACATGAAGATCCTATGAATTGGTTTTATAGACCTTCCAAGTTTCATTAGGGGGGGGGCGTTCCTCCCAGAAGTCTACTACAGAGCTAAGTCAAACTCTATCTATTGGAGCCTTAAAGGTAGTTTCCAAAGAATGGTGGGATAAAGAGGGAATTTGCTTCCAAGAATCATTCCAAAAGGAGGATTGTCTACCCTCACGCACCTCCCAGAAAGCATGCTCATGGATTAGAGTGTTTTTTGTTTTGCTGCTATCCAAATGATTGATCCCACTTATGGCTCATTCCACCTCACAATTTGTTCCTCTGTTATACCTCGGGTGTATTTGTTCCTCCATAGCTTGTCCCATAGTTCGTGAGGTTTGGTTAAACACCTCCACCAAATTTTGGCACTCAAAATTTTTTTGAGCATAGATGGATCCCTGAGACCAAGACCCCCAACATGCTTGGGTTTACAAAAAATTTCCCATCTTACCAAGGCCTATTTTCAACCTTTTGAAGTTCCCTGCCAAAGGAACTTTCCTTGCAAGTTTTTAATAGTGGTAAGGATGGAGCTAGGAGATGCTAGAGATGAGAAGGAGTAAATGGGGAGAGCTTGAAGGATAGACTTGAGAAGAGTGAGAAGGCTAGGAAGGTTCAGAGAGAGGAAAGTCCAAGAGGAGAGTCATTTCTCAAAGTAAGATAGGATATCTTCCCAAGATATGCTCCAAAGGGATTTGTCTATGAACGGGATATTGAGATATTTGGATGGAAGGGAGCCCCTGTTGAAACCAAGGATACGAGTGATGTGGATTTGGACTGCACGCGGGGTGTTAAAAATGAAGACCATATATTTTTCCTTGTTGATTTCCATGCCAGAGGCCATACAAAAGTATTGAATAATGAAGAGGATAGAGTGGGCCTCTCGAACAATGGGAGATCCCATCATAAGAGTGTCATCAGCAAACTAGCTATGAGAGATATGCGGGTTGAGGTTATGCATGGTGAGACCTGAGAGGGAGTCGTCATCAATATAAGCCTTAATATACTGACTGAAACCCTCCGCTAAGATGATGAATAGGAAGAAGGAGAGGGGGTATCCTTGGTGAATTCCCCTCGAGGGGGATAAGGGTCGAGATGGTACCCCATTGATTAGAATTGAGAAGAAAGCTAAGTAGGTGAGGTTAAGGATCCATTAGACCCAATCCGAGGCAAAACCAAAAGCGAGGAGCATAGAACGCATATACTACCAAATAATTTTATCAAAAGATTTTGAGAGATCTAGCTTGAGGAGCATACATGGGTGTCATGTTGATTGTAAATAATGAATGACTTTATGTGCCAATATGACACTGTCCAATATTTTTTGACCCTCGACATATCCATATGTCTCTGGGGAAATGATGAAAGGAAATATTCTTTTGAGATGCCTGACAATGACCTTAGTGAGTATTTTGTATATGACATTGCAGAGGGAAATAGGCTTGAATTTATTGGGATGAATAACTAGATCCTCCTTGGGTATAAGCATGAGGAAAGTCACATTGAGGGCTGGGAGAACCTTCTCAGATTGTCAGGAGTCTTCAATAATTTCCCAAACTTCCTGCCAAATCATGACCCAACAGTGGTGAAAGAAATTTGTTTTGAAGCCATCAGGCCTTGGAGCTTTGCCTATCGGGGTGTCTTTGAGAGCCACATCCACTTCTTATATAGTGATTGGATGAAGTAGGGAATTGTTCTTCTCCTTGGTGATGAAGGTTGGGATGTGCTGAGTGATGTTTCTAATAGCCTCTGTTTTTTCACCTACAGGTTCCAAAATAAGGCCCCAATATTAAGTTAGCAACTCCTCTTCTAGTTCCTCGTGAGAGTTAATGATTAGCTGGGTGATTCGGTTGGTGTGCCTTCTTTGAAGAATTGAATGGTGAAAGAAATTTGAGTTTCTTTCTCCTTCCTTTAGCCACTGGATACAGGATTTTTTCCACCAAAGAATCGCCTCTTGAGTGTATCGATCATTTAGTTGTTGCTTTAGGGTTTCCTCCTACATCTTCAACAATTCAGATAGGCCTTCATCTTTGATTTGGGATTGCAGAAGCTGCATTTGAGTTTCCAGAACTCACTGGGCAGCAATGATGTTTCCAAAGGTGTTCTTGTTCCATTGTTTGACTTGATGTTTGAAGTTCTTGATTTTCTGCTAGAATATATACATAAGAGAACCATGATGTATGGTAGCATCCTCCTACCAGGAGCTTACCTATGATTGGAAGTCTAGATGCGAGAGCCAAAAAATTTCAAATCTGAAAGGCTTGGGGTCTGAGGAGCCTTTTATGTCCAACCAGAGTTGAATGGGCCAATGGTCGAAGCCTATAGCATCTAAGACATTGGCTTCCAAGGGGGTTTTATCTAGCATGAGAGGTTCTAAGATAAGGAACCTGTCCAATCTACAGGCCACATTTTTAGCCCTGGATCGTCAGTTGGACCAGGTGAAGAGACCATTTGGGGCATCCAGATATATTAATCCCACCTCATCAATCCAGGTTTGAAATATAGTCTTATCTCTTGCAAGTCGTCTCATGCCTCCTCTTTTTTCTTCCAATGAGAGAATCATATTAAAATCGCCCCCAAAGATCCATTGTATGTTTCTAGTGAGATAGTTGAGCTTTCCCAGGTTGGAAAGGAAGATAGATTTTTCCCTAGGGGTATTCGGTCCATATAGATTTGTTAGAAATCCCCCTTTGTGGGATCCAATGACTTTGTATTCTGTTGAGAGGGTCCATCGAGAAGAAAATAAATTCTCTAAGATTATTGTGTTGGGGTTCCATAGGATGACTAATCCTCATGCCACTCCAGCGGCATCCAAGCTCATGAATCGGGCCTACTTCCAACACCGTGTGAAAGTTTTCTCTGCTTCTTCACCTGTAGATTTAGTTTCTTGAAGAAAGAGAATGATAGGTTCTTCTTCCATGATCCTATTTCATAGAAGACGTTGCTTAATACATCTATTTACACCCCTTATGTTCCAAGAGATATGATTCATGATTCAGGGAGGGGGGGAAGGGGGAAAGTTGTTTGATATCAATTGAATCTGACCTGAGTTGACCATGAAGTGCCCGATTTCCTGTATGATTTGTTGGGTGGATTTTCTTCCTCATTTTTTCTCTTCCTTATAAGGTTTGTGTGTGTCCTCCGTGGGGCCTCAATGTATTCATAATCATGAGGTTGATCTGGTATATTCTCCCGCGGAGAAATTGAGGAAAAAATTTTGGATTTTTTGTAGCAAGTTTGGTGGAATGGTGTAAAGTTCCTTTTTTTGGTAGGCCTATTCCAAGTTGACAAGTTCCACTCCTACAAGTTCATGTTCATATAGTTCCATTTCAATCTCCCCTTCTTTTTCCTCTAGGTTTGAACCCATCGCTGAATCAAAAGGAGGTGTTGGTAATACTTGTTTGAGGATTGGGGAATCCTTTGTTTTCCCACTTTCAGTTGTGGGGTTGTGCCTGGAGTTGGAGGGGGGCGAAGGGCCCGCTTGGTCTTCTGACATGTTTTGAAGGGCGTCAAAGGGGTTGCTTGAGGAGGGACCTTTTGGAGCTTATGGAGCATTCTTCTTCGAGGCCTGACATCATTTTCTCGTGGTCAGAATGAATCCCTCCTTGGATTTTTTCTCTGGTGAAGGTGTGACCTTGTTGATTGAATTGAGAGGACAATCTCAGAATAGGTGGCCATGTTCATGGAATTTTCTGCATCTTAAGGGAATGTGTTTGTAGTTAGTGGTTTGAGAACATTCTTCATCTTGGTATTCCAGAGCAATGGAGCCTGGAAGAGACTTTGATATGTTAATATAAACGCATATACTTGCATACGAGGTGTAACATATTTTTCTTGTTGCCTCTAAGGATTTGAATACACTCCTATTGTGTTACCTATACTGGAAAGTATTTCCTCTAGCCATGACTCCTGTGGAAAGGAATAGAGGCATATAAACACTGGTGCATGGGAAAAGTATTATTTTTATGGGAAAAACTTCTCAATCCAGAATCTAAGAAAAATCCCAAGCGAGTTGAAGAAGTGTGTCCCGCCATCAAAGACTCGATTTTTATCCTCAAGGTTGTGAAATATAATGGTAAAGAATCCTTTGGATCAGAGTTGCAAGTCATAGTTCCCTTTAGACTGCCACTTGTGGTGAATCCATTTCATCGGGTCTCGTTCTCAAGGACAAAGGCCCAGAAATTTACCTACCAGGGCGTAGCCTTTCATATATTGTTTATGTTCTTCTATTCTGGGAGTTTTTACCACATATTTTAGAGCCAAGGGTGCTTGAGGCACTTTCCTGGTTCCCAAATTTGAGTCACTTTTGCATGGGTGGGATCAGGGTCTAATTCCAATGCTTTTTCGTTGGTCATTCCATTGTAAAATGTTTTGTTCTTCAGATGAGAGGAGGATTCGAAAGGAGGCCTAGTGAAGTTGCCTTTGTTTGCATCAGAGGCTACATCTCTTCTGTATGAGAGGGTTTTCACCCCCCATTCATTGTTTCCATGATGTGCACAGACCAAGAGGTTGTCAAGAGGACCAAGCCGAGGAAAGGAAACCCTAAGGAAGTATGGGAGCAAAGTGTCTTCTTTTCTCTTCTAGGACCCAGTTTATTCTAAATTTTGATTTACAATTAATGGTTATTTTATCATTTATTGCCCTTTTTACTATATTTTTACTTTATAATTTAGATTACTTTATTAAAATCTATTTATTCACTCATTCGACTCTGAGATATTCATGTAACATAGTACATTAAAATAATAATAAAAATATATTAAAAATTTATGAGGACCACAAAATATATATACACAGTACTACATCCTAATACCTAAATATGTTCATATAATGTAAGGCATTAAAATAATAAAATAATAATAAAAAATTTATTCCACCTCTATATATATATATATATATATATATATATATATATATATATATATATATATATATATAATAATAATTAAAAAAAAATAGTAATAATAAATTAATGCCTATTAAATGTATATTGAGAAGAAGTTGCTCATATAGTTTGAAAGAATAACAATCAACCCTAAATCCATTTGTTCAGATCCTCAAATCTCCCACATAATATAGATGGGTATCCATTAACAAATTTAATAAAATTAATTAAATATATCCATTAGTTACCAATATATATATATATATATATATATATATATATATATATATATATATATATATATGTATTATTTTTTTTTTTTTTTTTTTTTTTTTTTTTTTTTTAATTTTAATTTTAATATTCACATAAATTAATGCAATATTTATAAAATATTCCACACATAATATATACTTTTTATAAAGTATATTGCATTTTTGTCTTCACATAAATTAATGCAATATTTATAAAAATGACTACACATATTTCATAAAAATATATTAAAAAACATATTTAAAAAACAAGTTTATTTAATCATTTTTTTAATAAAGTTATATTTCATTTTAGCTATTAAATATACAATACTTTCGAACAAAATAGTTCATCAACAATGAATTTAAGATATTCAAATATTATAGATTACATCTTCACATAACAATGTAAATGGCTTTTTTAAATATTTACTTTAGTTTTTTTTTACATTTTTAAATATTTACTCTAGTTTTTGAAAAAATTTAAATGAATTTAAGATATTCAATATATTATTATATTATAGATCTCATTTTCACATAACAATGTAAATGGATTTTTTAAATATTTTCTCTAGAATAATAGTAATTGATTTTTCAATCTATGCACCCAAACTAATATGAAAAAGTCATTTTACTTAAAGTTTTTATGGATCGATATAATTTTCTATCTCAAATTTCATTTTAAGTCCTAAATTTTTGGTTGGAGGTTTTATTTGACTTCTTCCCGAGGAAAAACCTCTACATTATATAGGAACATCTTACTTTAAGATACACATTTGCATGTTAATTTTTCATAAATGAAGTAATGCTAGAACCGAGTCTAGCATTACTTCTTGACATTTCTTGACATTAAATGTTTATATTAAATATTTTCTCCAAGTCCATAGGCCATAGTCCATTTACTGTTGAGCTGTCAGTTACACCATCATGCATGCAAACATGTCGGTTGGCTTCCATGCAACGTCCATTCTCATTCTTGTCTTTCGCCTCTCTATAGAAGTGATTATCCAAAAGTCTTCTAAGAGATTATCCAAAAAAAAATCTCCTCTCGCTCGCCTATTGCAACAAGAATCACATTGTTCATTCCTCCAAGCACTCTCCTTTCTTATTTCCTTTCCCCTGCAAAGGGAGGTCGAGTTATCCCACATGAAGGAAGCATATCCCTATCTCTTAGCACTTCCAGAGAAAATACAAGAACCTTGGTTCTAGATGATAATCTTGCTTCAATGCATGATGATACACTCGTGGATAAAATGACCTTCAAGGAATTTCATCCTACTACAGAAGTTGCAGGCAAAGAAAGTCACTCTGTAACAGCTGAGGTTTCAATGACATAATCCATTCATACTCTGATCAGTTGAAGTTGAGCACTAGTGGCGGTGGCTACAAAGGCTGCATAGTTCAACATAAATATATCATATATCAGTGAGTTTCAGTGTGACTGGATATTGTTATTGTCTCCATATATAAAATGTTCTAATCTATTATATCCATTGACACTGAAATTGTTATGACAATGTATTCACTATCATGTCTAACTATTTTAAAATATGAAATGCCTAATTATTTTTTAGTAGAAGAACCCATGGAATACCTTAGAAAATGCTAGTGTTCGCTCCTACCTTTCCCATTGCACCCTCCTCTATAGCTAGGTAATCACCTGGGTCCCTTGCCAAAGACTTTGCTTGGGAATCCCATGCTCTTGGCCATCAGTCTACATCTTTCCATAACCTGAAAACAAACATTGTCTACATCTTTCCATAACCTGAAAACAAACATTTATAAAGAAAGGGAGGAAAAGATAATTTCAGAGCTCCTCCCTTTACCTACGAACTCTATTGAGACCAGATAGGGAAAATCCCTTACAGAACAGACCCTACCTTGATGAACTACCATCGCGCATCCATGTCCTTTCACCCTCGGTAATGATTCACCCTCGGTAATGCAAGCTCATGAAAGTGGGTTCATCCCTCTCTAATACATGATACATCGACGGGGATATAAAAGTAGGCTCGATGGTAGGTCTTTTTTTATTCACAAAGCTTCATGTCTCTTTCTTGTGCCCACACACCGCACGATATTCTATGTGAGAGAGAGAGTTTAATTCTCATTGTGTAATTACATGTCTCATATAAAGACTCTATAATTTTCTGTCCACCCAGTCTTCAGGTGCTTTCACTTGACCAGTTGATTATGAATCTAGAACCACACCTCAATATGTGCCTGGAATTGGAACCGAATATCATTCATGAATCTGCACCATAGTTGCGGATAACCAATATCAAAATTAGAGGGAGGACAAGAATCACCTACAGCTGTAGGGAGGTGCTTTTGTTGCCGAGGTCCTCTAAGGGGAATGATGCATAAATGAAATAAAGGGATGAATGAGTAATAAATTATTGTTTCCAACCTGAAAATTCCTTTCTATCGTCGGGCTAGATGGGATTGTGAGATCATACTAATGCACTGAGATAAGGAACCCTCATTATGGAGATGTGTGATCTAGAAACACAGACTGTACCTACTCATTATTTGTGGTTGACAAAGGTATAGAAGACGGGGGAAACAAAGTCAAAGGTAAAGGTAGAAGCATAAGTCCCAAAGAGAGATCCAGACATAGATACTACAGTAGATCCATCTTGAGAGCTTAAAGAGAAAAATATAGATGTATTTCGAGTGTATTTATTTGACTTCCCACCAGTGGAATTTGATCAATATTGAAAGCCAGTGCCTCCCCTAGACCCATATCAATATAAAAACCTAGTAGTGTTGACTTAACCTTTATTTTCCTATGACACTTACACTCGAAATGAAGGGGATATCGTGGGTTATTGAACAGTCACTGAGAAAGAGAGATGTTGGGGGAGAAACTTCAATGGATTACGCTTATGTATGTGGGAGGTGAATCAAAAGGATATGATGATTCCTCCTCTTCTATGAGTCATGAATCCATACTTGGAACTGGATATTCAATGAATGGAAATGAATATGTTACTAGTCCTACTATTGGTATTGCTTAAACTAATTGGTCAACCATAGGTAAATACGTGAGTGATGCCTTTTAAGGTCCTGAAGAAACTCCTTCTTCTCGTTCATCAGGGTCACCCAGCACCCGATAAACTGAATCTCAAATTTGAGCAGGCCCTAAATCTGGCTATCAATCTCCATCTCAAACTATTGCTACCTTAGCTGCTACCGAGGATGCCTTTGCCTATGCTCAAACTATTTGTCAATAAATGTATAGGTTACCCACAGTAACCTCCAACCTTGGTGGATGGAGCATGAGAAAAAACATGAGTATAGATTGTTGTGCCCATCCTATTCCCCATGCAAATGAAAGATGGACAATAAGTCCCATGCAAATGACGGGTGGACAGTAACGCCTTATAGAAATAATATGTGGAGTTTGTTACAGTGTTGGGAGCTCTAACAGAAGACTAAAGTCAAAAAATACTCTATAATATAATATGTGGAGGTTGTTATAGTTACAATTACTCTGACAGAAGTACCTTTTTCAAAATAAGTTGCGGAGCTCGTATCGAGCTCGGACAGAAGAACCTTTTTCAAAATAATACTATTTCAGGACAAGTATGGTGGAGGTTTTTCAAAAATATTAAAACCTTATATTGACCATTTATCTGATTTCAACATTAACCAGTTAGGGAATACTTTTAATTAAAAATTGCAATACTTTTATTATTTTTTAATTAAAAATTAAGGTGTATTATTTAAATTTGACATAGATGGAATGATTGCTTGCTCGACTCCGAGTAGCTGAAATAGTTCATCTACAACTCCAAATCGGCCAAACATAGCGTTTCAGCCATAAATTTCATTATCTCCAATATTTAGTAAGCATCCATCATCAGTAACCAACCGATCATTCCAATGATATCCTATTCATGGCATAAATATTATCACTCTTCTGATATCCTATTTAGGGCATAAACTTGAAATGATAATTCCATTGCACATAAAAATGAAAACCAATGTGTGTGTTCTTATAGTTGTTTCTCTCACCTTACTTATGATGACATTGTTGTTTAAGGAAGTCTCTGCCACAAGAAACAAAGGCATATGATTACGAAGAAAATCATTAATGTTCACTCTTTCGTTGAAGCAGCGGAAGCATCAGAAGGTTTAGCTTTATGGAAAACACTTCAAAATGGTCAACCCAACCACCACATTCTAGAACCACCACCTCAACATAAAAGCAATATTGTTCATTCCTCCTTTGAAGAGGCTACAACAGTAAAATCTCTCGTACCTCATTGCAACATACATGTTCCAAAATGTCCACCCAATCGACAAGCAAAGAAGGAGAAGGTGAAGGGGAATGGCAAGGCTGAGTTAATGACGAATTATCAGACTTCCATTAGTGAAAAATACATGTTCCAATGAAACTCTCCCAAACCTCAATGCAACATACATGTTCCAACATGTCGATAAACAAAGAAGGAGTAGCATCCAGTGAAGGTGAATGGTCACGGTCAATTTCATGATTTAATTTCCTTCTGAACCCAAAATATTCTTTCATTGATATATATTTTGATGTTTCTCTTATTTTCTTTGGTGAATTGTAATAGGATTTGAATAAAACATAAATATAAACAAGCCACATGTGGCAATGTCCCTGCAAGATACCAAGTTTTTGATTTGATTTATTTGGAGTCACCTCCATTAATGTTGGAAGAGGGGTTCCACTTAGCTCCACATGCAGATTATATAGTTGTAACTTGCAAGGTTGTTACAAGATAATCCCCCTATGGACAAGTGGATTTCCTCTTGGATACTAGACCCCTATGACCAAGACAGAAAAAGTGTTATTTTGGACACTAACTTTCCTTTTCATGAAGCTAAACTATTCAAAGAAGAAGAAGGAAGAAGGGTAAATACCTTTCACCGACGTTTGTCCTTGCTCGATCTAGGCTGATCTTGATCTCCAAGTTCTTCAGAAGGTCCTGAAATACAATGAGAAACAACAACGATACTTCCTACTCTACCATGATTAGCTTCATAATGGATCTATAACAGAAACAAGTTCATGAAACATACACAAACTTTAAAGGAAACAGACCAAGCATAGATTTATATTAATGAAAACAAAGTGAGATGCTTACAGCCATGGATGTAGGTGCAGCAGCTTCATGAAGCTCTTTTTGTCCAAACCTTTTCTCAAATAATCCACATAGAATGATGATGCTTCAATGATATCTCCCTTATGTGATCATAAGTTTGATGCTCCACAATGTCTCCCCTTTCACCATGAAGATGCCTCCTTATATAAGCTTGGAGAGGCCTAACCACTTAAGAGATTATTGGGATAAGTTGAGGATTCTTCTCCTTTATTTATGGATCTTCCCTAAGATCGAGCCTTGACCTCAGATCTGAATCCAACCAACTCCAGATATGAAGGGATTATTCCCTGATTTCTCTCAACAATCCAAAGATTCACTCAAAAAAGGCCAGCACTCCCTCGGAATGGGGCACAGAGCATTGGAACACTCCCCCAAAAGAGGTCACAGAGCATTGTCACTCCCTAACAGTGTATAGGGGATATTTGCCTTTCAAAATTGATATTATAGTGGTTTCTCAGTGGCAAAAGACTTGTACTCTTTGTCAAATGACTTCTCCTCTTCAAAACCAGTCTTTTGAGGTGTCTTGTAAGTGTTCTTGATAATGTCATATGAGACACAACATAGACAAGACGATATTATGATATTTGCAACACTTGTGGGCGAAATGCGACACTTGCGACATTCGGTAATGACAACACTAGGTCATCATTGCAATGAGTAATTTTGATGTGTAACAGATTGCCCCCCAAAGTGAGAAGTTAGAAGACGAGAACTAATGACTGAAGTAATTTGTAGACTTTTTCAAGAAAGGGTATGGACTCAGAGAACCTGATAGAAGCTGCACACAACCATCAAACAAATATTATGACATGTTTCAAACCCAAGGCAGGCATACCTATGCTTGAGTGATAAAGACTTTCAAGGTATGGCCACCATACAATACACTACGGATCCATAATTATATTGACAAAAAGGTATAGCCACTGAAGATACAATGTGGATCTATACTCCTATGACCTGAACCAATCGTAGCCACGAAGAATAAACAGTGGATCTACGAGACTACAAGACATAGCCATGACCAATACAAGGTGGATCTATGTAACAGTATATGTGTCAATGTTCAAAAGAAACTTCGTCGCAACCTGGGCAAAGTACAAATAAGAGTGATGACTCAAACCAGGGTATTCTTTACCGATCCTGATGTAGTATGAATCTAACCATGTGAATAGATTTCCTGATGTCGAACATGGCAGAAACCACTTGATTACCGGTCAATGAGGTAAACCATTAACAAGCACGAGGGAAATCACCATTGATGTCAATTATTCCCAAGGTACTCTAGTACATTCCAACGAATCTAAATGGATGAGTTGAATTTGAAGATCAATGGAATCATCCGATCAAAGGCCAATGATGTAAACCCACTGTCGAATGCGAGGAGGCATGTCTTTGAGGCATGCAGGTTCCAAGGTACTAACTGGTTTCTAAGTCTAGCTCCTGGATAATGTGTTGAAGTCAACAGGAATAGACTCGTCGAGGGAGGGCCTTGGTGTATCCCCCATCAACGACACAAAACTGACACAGAGATGTAATTTGGTAGATCGAATGAAAATGGATTGACACATATATTGAAATGGGATATTTGTGGTGGCTAACTCTCGAGGCAGATACTTCCCTTGAACACTGAGGCACAACAGCAGAAACATGACATGGAACAAAACATGATGATGTAGTGGATACTATGACGTTCATCGGGTGACCCAAAGGAGTAAAGAAACTCAGAGGATTGGTTTAGTGCAGAGGTTCAGCGGATCAAAATGTATGGAAAGACAAAGTGTCGTGTTCAAGGGAGACCGTAAGAGTTACTGGTAATGTTCTCAAAAATTGTTTGGCTTGCTTCCTTCAATTTTCCCCCCATCCAGGTAGACGAGTACCTCTTTTTAATTTAATGAGCTCGAGGAGGGTAACACATGCTCGATATCACTCACCTTCAGTAAGTCCCTCTTCCTTTGTTTAATGAACTGGAAGAAGTAAGGGCTCGGTCCCATATGGGCCCTTCAATGTATGATTTTTTTAACGAGTCTAGAGAAGGTAAACTCGGTGATTTTTCATGTTTAGAGAGTCTAAAAAGAACTTAAAGATGACTCCAGTGTTGTCCTTTTTCGTAATTTTAGTCTCGCGAGGCCGAAAAAGAGATAAATTATCACTCAAAAGATGTCCTTTCAAACCTTTTAACAAGTGGGAAAGGAAGCAAGATCACTCGGCAATCTTTTCACGTTTAGAGAGTATGTAAATAGCTTAAAGACGACTCCAGGGGGTTCCTTTTTCGTGTATCCATGCAAGTCCGAAAAAGAGATAAAATTTTACTTGATTGCGTTCTCATGTATTTACAAGCATGAGAAGGAAAAAAGACTAAGATCGGTATGCCCCCAGCTTGAAAGCTAGTGGCTTAACTCCAGAATGATCATCAAAGGCTGGAGACATGCCCCCCAAGCTTCAATTCATTCATCGACTTTGAGGTTGTCACCAATTTATGTACTAGATGGAGAAGAAGGACAAGGGTGGATGAAATGAAGGTTTAAATATGATACCTAACAAAAGACTTGACTCGGCATCTACGAGATCTAGCAAAAGACTTGACCTGACAGGAGAGGTAATTGTTTCACTTTTTAACAAGCTTGACACAAGAAAAGAACTATGTTCAAGGCTCTGGGTTGAATCCCCAGATTTCTATTTCATTTTTTAACGATCTTGTTACAGAGAGGAAAAATTATGCTCATAGCCTCTGTTTCATATCCTTTCGTATATCTATTTTAACTTGCAACAAATAATTGAAAACCTATATAAAAACTAAACTCTCAAAACATAGATGTTTTCACCTAACACATAGAAAAAGAAATCATAAATTCCAAATGGCCTTATGTTTCAAAGAAAAGAGTAGGATTTTAAAATATCTAAATTTTCATGACCAACTAGTGATGAGTTGAAAGGATTAAATTTAAATACAAAGTAATAGTAATAATAGCAATAATCTTTAGCAACAACTTTCTGCAACAAAATGATCTTAACAAACTTCTTGATCATAGACTAAGCTGGGGTAACTAGTAAGGAGTAGTACTGAGCAATGCACCACTCTCTGGATCTCGCTCATCATAAGGACCAGAATTGTAATCCAGAAAATAGAAAAGGAAAGGTAGGTTAGTTCCCATCGTTTGCATTTTTTGTTTCAGATATCGATCGTCATGATCTGAGGTTTTCATTTTTTGTTTTAGATATTGACGGTCATGATTTGAGGTTTGCACTTTTTGTTTTAGATATTGATGGTCATGATCTGAGATATCACCTCAAAAATATAGCACATCCTCATTGATTCCCTCTCTATTTTGCATATTGTTCGATAAGTATAGATTCATTTATTTGTTTACAAACCATATCTATATCAAATACAAAATTTTGGAATGGGGATTCAATTTTCAAAATCCTTTCGTATATCTATTTTAACTTGAAACACATAATTGAAATCATATATGAAAACTAAACTCTCAAAACATAGATGTTTTCACCTAACACATAGAAAAAGAAATCATAAATGCCAAATGGCCTTATGTTTCAAAGAAAATACTAGGATTTTAAAATATCTAACTTGTCATGACCAACTAGTGATGAGTTGAAAGGATTAAATTTAAAGACAAAGTAATAGTAATAATCGCAATAATCTTTAGCAACAACTTTCTGCAACAAAATGAGTTCAACAAACTTCTTGATCATAGATTGAGCTGGGGTAACTGGTAAGGAGTAGTACGGAGCAATTGTTCTTTATTTAAGGGGATGCATCCAACCAATTAGCAACAAAAAAATATAGTTAGAAATTGGTCACTACATATGTTACTGAAGTGAACACTTTTTTTCTTTGTGTATGTATCTCTATGATGTTGTTTATACAGTGTTTCTATAATACAAGCCATTTTCTCGCAAAGGATACATGAATTACTGTTTGGAAAATGAGATTACTAAAATACCAATGTATATTACATAATACAATTCAATATTTATGTTACAAGCAGTCATTGTGATCAACTCAGCATATGAGCTCTTCAAAGGGTTCTGGTTTGATGAATCAACTTCCACACCCACCATATATTGTAACTCTAGCATTTGAATCATTACAACAATCACTTAACTAGTGTAATATGAGTTTTCAAAGATCTCAATAGTTATTTTAAATAATAACAACCTACATAATTAAAACAAATTACAACTCTAAATTTTATATATCAAACTGATGTCTATTTGGACAGATATTTAATCAACCAGTTTTGGAGTTAGACTTACATATGATACAATTTGAATAAAAAAAGCAAACTTAACACTTATAGTTCACCAGTTTTTTATTAACCATCCTCTTCAAAACAAGATAACATGCATTTTCATTGCATGTACATACTATCACATATATTTAACATCTTGATAGAGTAGTTTGTTCAATTATGGTTAATCGATTTTGGAACTTGAGTGAATTTAACTTTACTCAAATCATTGGTTATAGTATACGATAGCTAGGCTCAACATATTAGTGTTGGAGAAGCTTATGAATGATTTATGTATTGTTAGAATTGTCAATGTGGAAAACATAATTCACATATGATAAATAACAATCACATACATAAGAAACATAGGGATTTCACGTGGTTCACCCAAACGTTGTTGGATTACTAAGAGGGGAGGTGAATTAGTAATAGTGCAATTATAATCCTTTCTATCCAAATTGATCCAAGTGTTATATCAATGTAGTATTATTATCCAATAATGAGCAATAAGAAATGAGAAACCACACACATACACAGTACACCAGTGTTTTACATGGAAACCCAAATCGGGAGAAAACCACGGAATGATTTTTCTTATATGTCTTGAAGAATTACATTCATTGGAAGCACCAACTTCCTTTTTTTTCCAGCTGCAACTGGAAGGAGGCTCCAACCCCCTAGTTTCTCAGGCTACAACCTGAGGGATGCTCTAACTCCCCAAATCTATGGCTACAACCAAAAGGAGGCTACAACCCCCAATGTTCTCCGACTACAATCGAGAAGGT
>SNQJ01S0022174.1:0-12539 GCA_010110895.2 Picea sitchensis | reverse complement strand
ATGACAACCAACCTTAATCAACAATATCCCCCTTTGGCCTTGATGGAAACACTCTGATGCAATGTTGAAATCATATCACTCACGCTCCCCCTAGAACCATGCCTCTGTCTCATGCTCCCCCTGGAACCATGCATTTTTCCTCTGCATCTGATAAATATGCTCCCCCTAGAACCATGCCTATGTCCTCTAGATCTGATAAATCTGCTCCCCCTAGAACCATGCCTCAGTCCTCTGCATCTGATAAATCTCTCCCCCTTTGTCATCAATGGAAAAGGTATCTTTCCATCTGAGGTTGCTCCCCTTGAATTAATTGTCCTCTTATGGTGCTTCCTCATGTACATCTAATACATATAAGATAAGCATTCAAAAAGCATTCATTTTGGAGTAGAAATAACTCCAAGTCTCTGGTGAATACATTCAAAGGCTTCCAGTGGAAGTGGTTTTGTAAAGATGTCTACCACTTGTTCTTTTGTGCCAACATACTCAACTCCGATGTTCTTTTGTGCCAACATACTCAACTCTGATGTTCTTTTCTGCAACCTACTCCTGTAGAAAGTGATACTTTATTGGAATGTGCTTCGTCTTGGAGTTAATTACAGGGTTCTTTGAGATATTGATGGTGCGTGTATTATCACAATAGATTGGAATGGGCTCATCATACTCAACATGTATATCTGTCAGAGTTTTTTTCATCCAAAGAACCTGTGTACAACATGATGTTGTTGCAATATACTCTGCCTCGGCTGTAGATAAGGATACTGATGATTTTTTCTTTCTTAACCATGATACTAAACACTCACCCAAGTAGAACGTTGATCCACTAGTGCTTCGTCGGTCATCAATACAACCTTCCCAATCTACATCTATGTAGGCAATAAGTGATAGATCCTTTCCTTTTGGATACCATAATCCAAAATCTTTTGTTCCTTTGAGATATATAAAAATCCTCTTTACTGCTAATACATGTGATTCATTTGGTGCTACTTGAAATTGTGTCATCTGTCCACCTGCTTACATTACATCTGGTCTGGATGTTTTCATATATAGTAGGCTACCAATCGTTGACCTGTATAGCCTCTGATCTGTAGACTTTGAATCATCATCTTTTCTCAACTTGCAACTGGTTTACATGGGAGTGATAACTAGTTTGCAATCTTCCATTCAAACGTTTTTAGCATTTCTCTGATATACTTGGTTTGAGAAATAAAAATTCCTTGGTTTCTTTGATGTATCTGAAGTCCCAGAAAGAAGGATAGTTGTCCAAGTAATGACATTTCAAATTCATTATGCATATCTTTTGCAAATTTCTGGCTTAACCTGTCATCATCACTACCAAAAATAATATCATCAACATAAACTTCAATTAATAAAATATTACCTTGACTTACCTTGATGTAGAGGTTGTTGTTTGCACTTCCTTTTCTAAACCGTGCCTCCTGCAGATACTTATCCAGTCTAGAGTATCATGCTCTAAGAGCCTATTTTAGACCATACAAGGCCTTTTTTTAATTTACACACATAATCTGTGCTTTCTGACAACTAAAATCCTTCTGGTTGTTCAATGTAGACTTCTTCTTCAATTTCCCCATCCAAAAAAGATGATTTTACATCCATCTGATACATTTTAATATTTTTGGAGCATGCATAAGCTAAAAGCAAATAGATTTCTTCCATTATGGCAACTGGGGAAAATGTATCTTCAAAGTCGATTCCTTCAACCTGTGCATATCCTTTACATGCCAATATAACTTTGTTCCTTGTACCCTGTCCATCTTCTTTCAATTTATTCTTGAAGACCCACTTTGTGCCAATCACATTCTTATTCTTTGGTCTTGGAACCAATTCCCAAGTGTCATTTTTCTCTATTTGATCCAATTCTTCATCCATGGCCTTTTTCCAAAATCCATCCTTGTTGGCTTCTTCAAAACAGTTTGATTCAATTGTAGAAGAGAGTGCTAGGTGTGTTTGTTCTGGTGAATGGATTTTTCTTCTAATCTCAACTCCTGCATCTTTGTTTCCGATAATATGCTATGACGGATGGTTCTTCTATACTCGTTTACTAGGTATCTTTGGAGGCACTTGTTGAACTTGCTCTTCTGCTTCTGTCGGATTCTCTTCATCTTCCTCTTATACTTCTTTTTCATCTTTGGCTTCTTCTTCTAAGGGTTGTTTCATTGATTCATTTTCTTCTTCCTTTGATTCTGGTCTGCATATTTCATCAATTGTCACGTTGATTCTCTCCACAACTTTGTTCAATCTTATATTGTAACACTTGTATTAATTCCTTGTACTTGAGTAACCAACAAGTACTCCTTTGTCCACAAGAGGGTCAAACTTTCTCATTCTGCCATATTCTCTTTTGATATAGCATTTTCTTCCAAAAACTCTGAAGTGCTTCACATTTGTTGGTCTTCCTTTCTATAGCTCATAAGGAGTTTTTCCAGTGATGTTTCTGAGCATTACTTTGTTTTGAATGTGAATTGTTGTATGTACTGCCTGTATCCAAAAAATACCTGTCAATTTTCAATCCATTAGCATTGTTCAAGCTATTTCTTGTACTATCATGTTCTTTCTTTCAACAACTCCATTTTGTTGAGGTGTCCTAGTGATGGAGAATTATATTTTTATTCCATGATTGCTACAGTAGTCCATAAATTCCTTTGAGGTGAATTCTCCTCCATTATCAAATCTCAAGCATTTAATTCTTGAATCCATCTCATTTTCAACCATTTCCTTGTAGATCTTGAAGTTTTCAAAAGATTCTGACTTATTCTTGAGAAAGAAAACTGCAGTCATTCGTGTATAATCATCAACTAATAGCATAAATTATCTCTCTCCTTTTAAGCCCTTTGTTGTAGTTAGTACAACTAGATCAGTATGCACAATTTTCAGTTGTCTTGTCGTTGAATATTCCTTTGATTTGAACCTGGTCTTTGTTTGCTTTCCTTGTTGACAATGCTTGCATAAGGTGTTGGTTGGTTTTGTGATCTGGGGAATTTCTCTGACTGCTTCTCTTTTGTTGACTTTGACAAAGTTATCAAAATTCATGTGACCCATTCTTCTGTGCCATAGCCAAATTTCATCTCCCTTTCCTAGACAACACTTTTCATTTCCAATTTCACTTAACACATATATGTTGTTTGAAGTTCTTGCAGATGTAGTGACCAATTTCCTTGAACCTTTTCTTCTTATCTCATACTTTTGTGAATCAAAAGTAACTTTATGACCTTGGTAACACATTTGACTCACAATTAGAAGATTATGTTTCTTATATTCTATTAGTAGAACATTTTCTGCCTTTTCATTCTTGTTCCTAATTCGGACTGTGCCTTTTCCAATGATTTTGGCTGAATTATCATTTCCGAAGGAGACTGATCCATCTCTTTCCTTTCGTAATGTAAGAAACTTGTCTCTATCACATGTCATGTGTTTTGAACACCCACTGTCAACATACCAACGTGTTTCTTCTGCTTAGCTTGTAGAGAGATTGTGCATTCTTCATTGCTATACTGATCTTTCTTTCTTATCTAGGTTGTTTTCTAAGGTTCCTGTCTGTGATTGTTGTTATTTTGTTGAGGTTCTTTAGGAGGGGCTGTCATTCTGCAATCTTTGGCCATGTGTCCAAAATTGTTACATTTGTAACATTCCACTTAAGTTCTCAAAGATTCAAACATGTTGCAACTTCTTCTCTGTGTTTCACTAGGTCTTCTTAAATAACCCCTTTTTGTATGACTCTCAAAGTTGTTATTGTTCCTGTTGTTAGCTCTACAATTCACACCTTTATGTCCAAACCTATTACATGCATAACATAAACAAAAAAATATAGTTTGATACCTGGGAGTTGAGGATCTTCTGAAAGGAGGTGTTCTTATGAATCATTCTTCTTCTTGAGGCCTATCTGTCTGTTGTTGATTCTGAAATTTGAATCTTCTTGGTGGAGGAGTGTCCCTGTAATCTTCCTTGTATATCTTCTTATCCCCTTTGATTGTTTTTGCATAGCTTTTTGGATATGTTTCTTGTTCTGTTGTTTTGGAGCTTGATCCCTTTTATGTCTGATTGTATCCAAGTTCGGACTTGTCAAGATGATATTTTTTACTCCTGATAATGTCATCTAGAACTTTTTATATATTCTGCATATTTTTATTTTGAATATCCTTTCTTAGTGTGGCAATCTCTGCTTCCAAGTTTCCAATGATCTTGTTCTTTTCTTCTAGTTGTTCTTTGAGTGCTTCTTCAATTCTTTCATCTTCTTCTATTTGAACATTCAATTTTGTGTTCATTTGTTCTAGTTCTCGAGTGTCCTTTTTCTTTTTCTTTGATATTGTGGATGCTTTGAAGGTTGCTTCTTTTACATCTAGATTTTCCTGTTCAGTTCTCATTTCATATGATGTGAGGATTCCATGCAGTTCATCCATGCTTATTGAGTCTAGATCCAATCTTTCTTCTAGTGATGATATCTTAGGGTTGAATCTCATAGGAAGATATCTTAGTACCTTTTGAACAATTACAGATTCTTCGATTTCTTCTCCCAATCTTATGATTGCATTCACGGTTTCATCGACTCATAAGAAGTAGGCTGAAATATTCTCATCTTCCTTCATTTTTAGTTGTTTGAACTGACCTCCATAAGTTTGAATCTTTGTTTCTTTGATTTTCGTATCTCCTTCATAAATATTACGAAGCTTGTCCCAAATCTCTTTAGCGGATTTACAATGTGCAACTTTGGTGAATACCGTATCACTGAGACCATTCAAAAGTGAATTTGTGGCTTTGTAATTATTCTCACCGAGTTTCACTACTTTTTCATTTGTTGGTGGAATTGTTGGTGTTGTGTATCCATCTACAATTGATTTCCAAACTTGAAATCCGTGTGCCTGTATATATGTCTTCATCCTTATGCTCCAAAAAGCATACTTTTGTCCATCAAACTATGGTATTCCATTTTTATAAAAGTTGGTACTCTCCATGATCTACTTTTCAGTGGTTAAACTAATTTATGAAGGAACCTACTATGATACCAATTGTTGGATTACTGAGAGGGGGGGTGAATCAGTAATAGTGCAATTATAATCATTTTTATCCAAATTGATCCAAGTGTTATATCAATGTAGTATTATTATCCAATAATGAGAAATAAGAAATGAACAATCACACACATACAAAATACACCAGTGTGTTTACGTGGAAACCCAAATCGGGAGAAAACCACATAATGTTTTTTCTTATATGTCTTGAAGAATTACATTCATTGGAAGCACCAACTTCTTTTGTTTTTTAGCTGCAACTGGAAGGAGGCTCCAACCCCCTAGTTTCTCAGGCTACAACCTGAGGGAAGTTCCAACTCCCCAATTCTCTGGCTACAACCAGAAGGAGGCTAGAACCCCCTATGTTCTCCAGCTACAATCGAAAGGTGGCTATAACCACATGTCCTTGCCCCGTCCAACCGCCCTGAAGTATAAGTAGAGTGATGGAACCATTGTTAATCTGTCACTATGAGATATACTATTGTACAACTGTAAAAACCTATACCACTAACCTGTATCCAATCTATACAACTTCCCTGTTATCAATCTGTTCCTGAAGTGAGCATGTATCTACAAAATACAATAGATACGTGACCTGTAGTGTTGCAGCTCGTGTATGTACGCACCCTATCTGTTATGCATCCCACGTATGTATGCACCCTAACTGTTATGAAACCTGTGTATTCCCTCTAGAACTAGGGTTTCCTTTCACTTGAAAAAATTCTGACCCTCTGTAACTTCTTTCACATAGATATGTAACATGTCACTGTATCAGACTTTAACTATACCCTATGCATGCATTCTCATTCAAGACAAGTATGTCTCTCTCTAGTCATGTTCCATATAGGTGTATGAAATCATGAACAAGTATACTTTCCCTCACATAATCTTAGTCATCAAACCCTTTCTGATATTCAATCTCTCAATACATCAACAAATACAAGATCTCAACCATGTACTATAAAAACCCTTATCCATATGCCAATAAATACAATATGTGCCTCAACAAGAAGTATCAATGATGAATGTACCAACACTCTATTTTAGTAGATCTGACTTGTGCAGAAGATCCCATGTAGCTTCTAGTCTCTCTAGGGAGAATCCTCAAATATCCATTGACATTCCTCATGCCCACATCAAAATCCAATTATTCATAGAAATAAGACATACCTTTTGAACCAATGAATGGATTTGATGTATCTGAGCACTTTAGACCTTCATGGGAACTTGATCTTAGAGTCTAGAACCTTTGCATCTTCATCTTCTCAAGTTTCCATGGATTTACCAACATGTACTCACCCTGTACACAGTCAGCCTACGTACGTGCGCACCTTATACACAGACATCCAGTGCATTGTACGCACCCTATCACAAACAGCCCGAATACGCCTCAGAAAATGGGGTTTTCTGTAAATCCAAGAATTTCATCATCAAACCTTCGTGCTACCTCAGACGTTCGCCACTTTAGATGTATCCACAAGTATTGACAATAATATTTACAAAAAAAATAGATATACAATATGTACAAGTGTGTTTTTAATGAGTGAGCTTTACCTCTTATTTATATCTTCATGTAGCCTTACACTTTTCTTATTTTAGGGCTTCTTCATTAAAAATAATTTCTTTTTCAAATCACTTTAACCGTTTAGGGCTTCTATAGGACTCATGAGGGGTTCTCAAACTTCATATGTTCATAAATCTCTAACTGTGAGGAGTTATGTGATGTTCCACATACCATCGGAAATGGCATGACAAGTACTATCCATCTAGGATAGTTTCCCTAACAAATCCATTGTCCTTCATCTCATTATTCCACATTTAAGCATGGGTTCTCTATCCATACTACTAGGATAAATCGATCCGCAAAGCATCTTCCTATGAGGTCTTTTAGCATAAGGGGACCACTTTGGAGTTCATCCATATTTACTTCTTATCAACCATGACAAGATAATAATGAGTCATATTTACATCAAACAATCTTGGGTCCATTACCCACACCTTTGTGCTACAGGGATTTCTTCAAGGGTTGACATCAATGAAAACCAACCTTAATCAACAAATGTTGGGCTACGTCCACCAAGCATAGGCATCAATTTTCTTATTATTTAGATCATGGAGATTACATTAGATTTGCAAGTTCTCACTCTGTCTCTCTCACTCACTCATTTTTATCTACGGGCTTACATGAATTTATACATTCACACAAGAAACTGATTATTAAATGCAATCCCTATCCATATTCTAACTTGGTCTATTTGGTTACAACCAATGCATAATAATATGATCCAAATCCATCATTAGAGGAATTTGTTGTCACCAAATCCCAACAATCTTCACCTTGACAACAATTAACCTGATACCTTGCTCCTTCCTTTTGTTCATCACCTTTTATGGAAGCCAAGAGAGGAAAAGCACCACTGCAGCTTCTCTAATAAAATTGGTTTCATGATCTCGCATGTGTGACTTGCATGAGTTTGGATTTCCTGAGGGGTCACTCCACCTCCAACATGTCTTCTACAATTGTGTTGTGAGACATATTTAGTGATAGATCTCCTTCTATCCAAGACACCTATATTACAATATACATTACAATTATCACAGACCATCTCAATGTAACCATTATAGGTGACATTTGTACTTCTCAAATGCTGAAGCACCCATTTCACTGCAACACCTTAATCTGTCACGTATCTGACAACATCATTAGCATGTGAAATGTCTGGTCTTAACCATTTCATTACATACAACAGTCCTCCTAATGAAATCACACGAGACATAACATTTTCTTCTTTATAGATAGGCCCTATGCTTGAAGAAAACTTATAATGGAAAGCAAGAGGGATAAAAATTGGTTTTACAATGTCATACTGAACTCCAACCACAACTTACCATTACCATCTCTATGTACTTCCATGCCCATAATTTGTTTTGCTGCTCCTTGATCCCTCATCTGAATTGTCCTGTCCACCTATGTCATTTTCTTACTGATTGTATCCATGCTTCGGCTTGCATCGAGCATATCATCAACAAATAACATCAATACTGTGAATGTACTATAAACTGTATAGTCATTCCTACCCTTTGAAAAACTCTGACTCACTATGAAGGATTCAAACATCTTGTATATTTCTCTGGGTACCAATAGGCCATACAGTGAATTATCTAGCATGCAAACAAATCAACCCTTTTGGTTGTTCCATACATACTATATCTCTGTCAATGATGACCTTGTGAGAATTAGGATCCCACACACAACATCCCTTTATACCACCATCATAACTTGTAGAGATATAAAACAAGAAGGAATTCGGAAAAAAAGATTTAAAGTCTGGAAATTATTTACCCGTTACGAGTACCTGCAATTATTTATTTCTCTTATGACCTTGATGCTTTTTCCATAAACAAGAAGATTCATCTATCACTTCAGATGCTACTTCAGTACTACCTTTCATATTATAAAGGTTATCAACCTTTGTTGCCTTCATCACTACTAAATTACCTTTCAACACTATGAATGCTCCACCTTGACCTGTATACTTATATTCACAAGAATCCAACACTCCCAATGAAATAAAATTTGATTTAAGCTCAGGTACATATCTAACATCCGTTAATTCCCTAACAATACCATCGAACAACTTGATTCTAATACTGTCAACCCCAACAGTTTTACAACGAATACCATTTCCCATAAACACTACACCCTCATCAACAGATTTGTAAGAAATGAACCAATTCTATGTGAGCACATGTGGTGGGAGACACTTGAATCTAACTGCCATTCTTCTTGATATTGTAAATTACTAGAAACGGATAAAACTTGATCAATTATACTTGAATTTGTTACAGCCAAATTTTCTTCCTTCATAGAGTTTTTCTCATATTCCTTTATCTTCCAGCAATCTTTCTTGAGATGTCCAGTTTTTCCACAGTACCAACATTTTGCTTTACCCTTTATGTGTCTTGACTTAGATCGAAAAAAAATTCTCTCATTCTTCTCTTTAGTTCGACCTCTGACCAGCATCGCTTCTAAAGTTGAGGTTTCTTTACTATATTTTATCCTCATCTCCTCAGCCAACAAAGCTCCCACAACATAGTCATAATCTAAAACTTTTGTTGAGCTAAAGCTAATAGAGGTGACTAGATTATCCCAAGACTCAGGCAACAAACAGAATAGTGTAATAGCCTTATCCTCATCTTCGAATTTAACTTCCATACTAGTCAATTGAACTATAAGGGTATTGAGGGTATTTAAATGGTCAACAAATTTTGTACCTTCTTTCGTCCACAAACTGTACAATTGTCTCTTCAAGTAGATTATGCTCGTCAAGGACTTCGTCATATATAGACTTTCCAACTTGCTCCATAAGCCTGATGGTGTATCCTCTCCTACGATATTAAACAAAACCTCATCCACCAGACATAAACGAATGGTACTAAGAGCTTTTGCATCCAGATGTTCCCATTCACATTCCGTCATGGCTATTGGTTTCTTTGAATTTCCTGCCAATGCTTTTTGCAACCCTTGTTGCACCAGTAAATCCCGCATTTTGAGCTTCCAAAGCTCAAAGTTGTTTTTATCGTTGAACTTTTCAACTTCAAACTTCGAAATCTGCATCTTAGCCATTAGCGCAAAAATCTCCTAATGTCCATTTCTTATAAAATCCTTTTAAATGTGGAGGAATAATAAATAAGATTAAATGTGGATCCTTAATAAATAAGGTTAAAGGTTAACCACAAAAGGTTTATAATAATAAAACTTTATATATTTTCCATAAAACCTTTTAATAATATCTAAAAAAATTTACTCCATAAGAATTCACCTTTTTAACTTATCCACCCACGTTACTCTTTAATTAAAAAGAAACTTTTTACTTTAATTAACTCCTGCACCTTACTTTTCCAAAGAACCATACCTTAAAATTTCCAAGAATAAAATCATGTCCATTTTCGCACCTCATGCTACCATTGGAGTGTCGCCAGTCCACACTTCACGATTCACTTGGAGTGTGGCTATCTTTAAAATTTTATGCACTGTAATACACAGCTGGACTGCGAAAAGTTCCAGGTTTTCAAACGTGCGTAAAGTGTGAGTAGTATGACGTCGCACCCTTCCAAAGGAGGGACCTGCGGCGATGTAGAAATCAATGCACTTCACACATATTTCACTTCTGGTGCTCCTCCAACCAGCTCTGATACCTCTTGTTAGAATTTTCAATGCAGAAAACACAATTCACATATGATAAATAACAATCACATACATAAGAAACACAGGGATTTCACGTGGTTCACCCAAACGTTAGGCTACATCCACCAAGCATAGGCATAAATTGTCTTATTATTCAGATCATGGAGATTACATCAGATTTGCAATTTCTTACTATGTCTCTCTCACTCAGTCATTTGCCTCTACGGGCTTACATGAATTTATACATTCACACAAAAAAATGATTATTATATGCAATCCCTATCCATATTCTAACTTGGTCTATTTGGTTACAACCAATGCAGAATAATAGGATCCAAATCCATCATTAGAGGAATTCATTATAACCAAACCCCAACATGTATATGTATATGCAACATTTAAACTTATGCAGATTGCAGGGTAATTATTAAAATACGGAGGAATTAATTAAGTCCTTCACTATTTTTATTGTTTTTGTCCATTGAGTCGAGGAAATATGCACACATATAGGAATTCTTTAATTCTGTGAAGGTTTCCTGTAACGGATTTTTTTATGACACGGAATCAAGGACAAACTCTAAGTGTTTGAAAAAACTTAAAAAAAAGATTGCAACCCAAAATCAATAGATAAATATTTCAAAAAATTCAAAACAAATCTGGGCTATTATTATTAACAAACGACTAAAATAACAGAGGATTTAGCTAAAGGAATATAATAACCATAGACGGTTGCGAGCTTGGATCCTCTGGGAAGTTTGGGTGCTAAAGGAAGGAATATGTTTGCAATGTTTAATGTGACAATTGTTAAATTTTGACACTGAGAATAGAAATGGTAATCTTTGGTTTAGAATTTATAATAAAATAAAAATAAGGATATGTTAAGATCATACCAAAAGTTAACGCTTCCTATACCTTCAATTTATTATTCAGATGTTATTGTTGGTTAAAAGGTTATTGTAGGATGATCCATAGTAGAGGTTGTATAGTTAAGAAATCGCTTGTTATTTTTGGCATGATTATTCTTCCAAGCATTATTTCATTCTCATGTATTCTCAATGATGAGTATGAAAATATTTGTTTGCAGTGCAACTTTGCTAGTGTGCCATGAATTTGAGGGATGGGAACGAATACTCTCAGCTGTAATTTCTCATTACAGTAATATCTTAATGGGCACTATTTTGATGATTATGAAATTCTCATTACTATTATAGGTACCCACGTCAAATTGAGAGGTTAAATCTGTTTTGATGACCAGGAAAAAAATCCACTACTTACATGGATATCCACAACATTTTGAGTGGTTAAATTAATGTTAAATCGTAGGAAATATAACCCGGATAGAAATGTCATCTCTTTTTTTTCTCTTGTGGCTTTGAATTTGGATAATTAATTGTTTATACTGATCTCATTACCTGGGCATTTTGGTTTACTTAGCAGATGTTTCTTTCACAACAAAACGGGATTACAGAGAAAGTATTTCCAATGCCATCAATTCCTCTCTCTCGTTGTTGGGATTCTGATGCTTTTCCTGTCTGTAGCATCTTAAGGACCGCCCAACAAGGTACATTCAAGAACCAACTAGAAAATAAATTGCAGAATAACAAGCAGAGAACTAAGAAACTATGGAGAATAAATCGAAACTGCAACATCTGCATTCAGTTTTTGTCTAGATTTATTGAATTATCTGGGTGGGAATTAGCAGGAATTACTGCTTGCTCAGTGGGGGAATTCCTTAAAGACAATCCGGTCATTCATGTTTTCTTGTGTTAGCACCAGAAGTCACCTCTGGATTGCATCAGAGGTAAGCCTGATACCCATCAGTTTGTATGTCATGGTAAATAGTTTAAAGGGTGCTCTAATGGATGTAGTCTCAAGGTTATATCGCTTTAACTCAGAAAATTGGGTTGGTATTCCTAAGGAAAGTGAGGTCTTGATCTAACTTTAGTCAGTAAGTTGCAGTAAAGGGTGAGTAGGGGGAAGAAATGGTGAGGAGATGTAAGGGTCTACTGTGGACATCATGTCTTCCAGTGGCCTAAGGAATAAAAGCTTCAAGAACGAGATGTAAGGGCCTACTATGGACATCATATCTTTCAGTAGCAAAGATTTATATTTCAGGGTGGAAGGGAGGTGCTAGGGAGGACGGTTGTCCTCATAGGTTCAAGTGGGTGCTTGAACACAGGGAGTTGTAGCTTCCATATGGTTGCAGCCAGAGAAACCAGGGTGGTAGGGTGGTGCAAGGGAGAACTCTTGTTCTCTGTTATACAGGTTGGTTCTTGTATGATTGGAAGTTGGTGCTTCCATCCAGTTGGTGCTGGAAACACTCAGGG
>SNQJ01S0022173.1:98015-110205 GCA_010110895.2 Picea sitchensis | reverse complement strand
TCTTACTTCTACAGAGCACAAAGCTTCCATATCTAAGGACTTTTGACTATTCTTACCTTTATTAGAGCACAGAGCTTACATATCTTACCTCTTTTCTACAGATCTAACTTCTTTCTTTCAGAAATTTCCACTTTTACTTTTCTTAGAGCACAGAGCGTTCAAATCTCGCTTCTTTTCTTCAGATATGATCTTCATTTCTTCGGATCTGACCTTATTCCTGGCACAAAGCTTTACAGGTCTAGTAAAAATCTGCACACTAGGGCAACAAATCTACGCACAGAGATTTCTTTTGCACAAAGTTTATTCTTCCTCAGTTCCCAACAATCACAGTTTCAGGTCCTGGCAACGGAACCATTTTTTGGCACAGGGATAGACCCAGGGTTCAACGCTTCAACAGAGCACCAACAAAACCCTAACTACCAGGGCTTTCGGCAACACCTGTGAAGCAGATGAAGTCTCACCCGAGTTAGAGGCAGGGGTGGTTGAAAGACTCAGGTGTCTGCAACCTTAGCTGGGACATAGATATGTGATTCTTACTCTTAGCAAGCATTTTAGCATAGATCATTCATTAGTATTTAACCCTCATGGCACTCCGTGGATGGCACAGAGCACCGCAGCATTCACTTAGATCTAGGTTAAGTTAGTACTTAACAACAGAAAAATAGGTCTAGCACTCAGCACTTTCATATATGTCAAATCTATACCCACACATCTAAGAAGCACAAAGCAAAGTGGATCTATCTAAGTATATCATAGCAAAGCACATAGCATAATCATATCAAGCACAACACATGGAAAGAAACTAACACATTAGGTCGAAGCACCAAGCACAACACACAGAGTTATCATGGTTCACCCCCACCCTAGGGCTACGTCCACAAAGTATTTTTCTTCTTTATTAGCTTAGGTCAATCGGGTTACAGCACAGAGCTCACACTTGTACTCTGCATAGGACAGGAGATTTGCACGCACCTCGCCAGATCCTCCTTCCTCGAGTAGATCTAGCACAGAGCCTTCTTACAATCCGTGCACTTAGCACTTACAGCACTTGCACTCATCTCTGCAAGTCGGACACACAATATACACAAAACCTTTACTAGCACTTAGCTTATCTTCTTGCCCTCTCTTACATTACTTAGATACTTATTTATACTTTAAAAATAGGCCTAAACATGGGTAAACCCATGGGTTGACATCCCTTTCCCATTACATTAACCCAAAACCCTAAAAGGGCCCCAAAAGTGGGTCGAGATCCCGTGATCTCTGCTTCGCCTGGCGCTCCATATTTGACAAGCTCTCGAAGTCCAAAAATGGTCAAATATGACCAAGTGTTCCTCAAAACTTGGTCAAGGGCCAACAAACCTCCTGACAGAGTTTTCACACAGTTCTTCCATAGGGAACTCCCTCAGCATGCAACTTCATTATTGCACTTCCATCACTATTTGTGATGGGCTCAACCTTGAGTTAGCTTGATCTCTTTACCAAACATTCCATAAGGAATATAAACATGCATCTTTGTCATGCACCCAAACTATGTATCCATACATATTCTGGTTTTGTTAACTTACATCCATGATGTATTTTAACCACATGCATAATCAAAAGTCTATGTGTCGCTGCCATGGGTATATTTCACGGCCTACATACATCTCTATTCTAAAATTAGTTGACTCATGATTGTTCAAAATCACTCTCACGTGATTCCCAAGGCATAATCATTTGCCTCTTATCCCAACAACAGACCATCCTTGCTCATTTACTCTTTCATTTATTTATACTAGTCTTTCCTGAGGAAATGGAGCGCATTCCCCGTAAGCTATCATTCAAAATAGAACTTTCATGACTCTTCAAAATGGAGTCAACCATGCATCCATGGTATTCACTTAATCTTGGCAAGTGCAATTTTTTCTTTACATAACACTCATCAAGGCAGCCATATTGTGCCTTTAGTATACATATATCCTTACATCATGCATGTGCATCATTTACACATGGACCTATCAGGCTTCCAAATCCTCCTCCAAGGATATTGTTGCCATCCTTATGACAATCCTCGTAGGGACACTCAACACTGAGCTTCCCTCTCAATTGTAAGCTTGCAGTCATTCACACGATATCCACATGGAAGTTGAATTAGACATAGTCATAACTAGGTTCCCTTTCTATACGATAACAGCTGGCAAGAAAAAAATCTTGCCTCAACCTCCATGGAACATTACCCAACTTATAAATCCAATCTGAGCAATTATAACCATGCCCAAGGTAACAGAATCATCCAATTTAGCTTCCAACTATATCTATATGGCTACCATCCACCATTGGATGTCAATCTGACCCATTGGGCTTCTAGAAGTTCCCCAATACTTCCTTTACCACATTCAGGATCAACATTTAGTCAACCATTTTATCTTAATTTTAACAATTTAATGTCTAATACCATTTGGACTATTCCTTTAAATCCCAAATGCAATTTCGAATTATGTTACTTACTAAGTATCCTAGTTCAGAAATCCAGAGTATCTTTAGGTCAAGATCAGTCTTGACCATTACACCTAGAATTCTTCCTTCTATTCAGCACAATCAGGGACGGAGGCCACTCTCCTCCTCCCACAAGTACTCTGGCAGATTAGTTTCCTATCCACCAAGCAAAGGAGGCTATTGTGATTTATCACTCAATCACTTTGTATTTATACAACTCCATTTATCAACTTGATTAGAAAAACCTTGTCCAACAATTCCTGTACCCAGAAACAATAATTGTTTCTCAGTCCACTTTGAAACCTGAGAGTTGTGCATGCTCTCCCTTTTCAAGGAATGCTCACCAGACTCATTCCTCTGATCATGAGGGATTATATACATATACAATGTTTAACCATTCATTAAAGCAATAGTTATTATTGTTACGGATCCTTTCCATCCGTTCACATCCAAGACTTGCTATTATTGTCCATTAGCATAATCCCACTCCTGTAGGATCGACTATCATTTCTCAAAGAAATTACAGGCTTCCTTTTTCACAGACTAGCATGATTCAATCTCGTTGGTTAAAATCCGAATTGTATTTTAAATCTACATCCTTCTACTCAAGGAACTTATGCCGATGATTTATGTTTGGCAGTAATATTCTCCACGGGCTCATCTTAGCCTTGGTAACCAAATATTATGAATGTACAACAGCACGTACAATTGCACAGTGAAGTCAACTTCTTTATTTGTGAACATTAGTGACATATAGTGCAAATTTCCAAAACATCTATCAACAATAAAGGATTTCATTCCTCTCTTCAGTAGAGGTTTACTAAGCCTCTTAGGAATGCGGTAAGATAGGGCGATACCCCTTAAAGTCCTCCAGAAATATTTTCATATGACTCGTGCATGAGCCTAAGCAAGCCAAGTGTTGTTGTCGTGCTCTCATACCAATTTGTAACAAACCCATGGTGAGGCGTCAAAATTTTGTTCTTCTTAAGAAAGTCAAAACCCCCATTCAGGGTTTCTATTCCATTTTGTTCTTCCAGAGCTTTTCAGCCACGATCTCCATGCTCTGAACCGAGCTCAAAGCTGGAAAATATCCTCTCCCAAGTTATTCCATCCATCTGTACTCGCATATGACCGCGGGCTATGACCAGACGCCAAGACAATCGCCACGCGAATCCTCTGGAGTGCAAAATCTTCGAAGTTGATAATCCGACGCCGCGTGTGCTTAGAGATTTTGATGGCCCTGATTCACTTCGGGACTTCGGCGTTCAAGAGTTTCAAATGCTCCAAAGTCTTTTCTCCTCGGAGTTACAGATCGAGCGTCACACGTCCCTCATCATCGACGGTTGTGATCTACTTCGAGACTTCGGCGTTCGGGAGTTTCGAACACTCCAAATCCTTTTTCCTCCAAAATACTTCGTACCCGGAGTTACAGATCGAGCACCACGCGTCCCTCGTGATCAACGGTTGTGATCTACTTTGGCGTTCAAAAGTTTCAAACACTCGAAACACCTCTTTCCTCTGAAGTGCTATGTACCCATAGTTAAAGATCGAGTGCCATGTGTTTTCCCTGATCAACGGTTGATATCTGTCCTTTGCCCCGCTTCGGGCAACTTGCATTCAACGCTCCTTCACGTTCTTTCTTCCAAAGTACTAATCCTCTGAAGTGATGGATCTCACGCCACGCGTTCTATTCCAATGGAAGGTTCTGATGAACTCCGGCGCTCCAGCCTTCGGGAGTTCTCATGCCTTTATTCTTCAATTCCGTCAAAGCAACTTTCACCCAGAGTAAATCTCCAATCCCCACGTGTTTCGACAATGGACAGCTAGGATGATTTCTTAACTTTGGAGCTTTGGATGACTTCTGGTCAATACTCCACTTCCTTTTCCCCGGAGTTCACACTTCCGGACTCTGCAATCTACTAGCGCGTGTCCCTCTTAGATCGACGGTCACGATTTACTTTGACAATTCAGGCTTCGAGAGTTCTTAACTTGCGTGACGCCACTTTCCTCCGAAGTGGCTATCTTCTGAAATGGAAGATTTGCTTACACATGTCCTTAGCTAATGGGCGGCTCAGATGAACTCAAGTTGTCCGGCCTTCGGGAGTTCTTGTTCAACACACTCCCTTTTCTCCCGTAGAGACTTTCCTCCAAAATGGCATATCTTCTGCCACGTGTCCCTTCCAATGGACGACTAGCATGACTTTAGAACTCCAGCCTTCGAAAATCCCCGTGCCTTCACACTTCGATTCTCCTGGAGTGACTTCTCTCTGGAGTGCAGGATATGAAGACACATGTCCCTTTGGCTTGGATGGCTCAGATCTGCTTCGGCTCTTCAACTCTTCGAGAGTTTTGTGATGCAAACTCCACTTTTCTCTTGGATTCGGTTAGTGTCGGGTTGACCACAACCTCAATCTGACGATTCGAGGGTATCTACACGACCGCAGAGATTTGTGGCTCGTAACTTTCGTTCAAGGGTCCCTTGTGTCTCAGTGTGTGCCACTTTGAGAGGGACACCTGGAAACCTCGTCACTCGACACATGGGCCCCCACATGATCTCGACGTAAGACATGCATCCCCACGATCGAACGGTCATGAGGGATCCCGAAGGGTCCTTAGATCCACGGTCCACATTAACTTCGGGACTTCGGGACTTCGAGGGTTTTGGGGTTACCAAACCTCTGTCCTCCCAAAGTGGTCAACATTGGTCTGACTATATCATAGATCCAACAATCGGGATATTTCTTGGGCATCCTCATATCTATGTCCCATATTAACTTCAGGACTTCGGGGGTTTTGGTGTTACCAAACCTCTGTCCTCTCGAAGTGGTCAACGTTGGGCTGACTATATCGTAGATCCTATGGTCGGGATAGTTCTCGGGCATCCTCAGATCTACAACCCAGATTAACTTTGGGACTTCACGGGATTCACCTCCTGTACAATGAATATTCTCAATTCGTTGGACCCGTGAAGTCTAAAGGGCTCGAAGGGTTAATGCTTGCGTTCCTTCTCCAGATCCGACGATTGTGGAGAACTTCGTCTCCTCTCGAACCAACCTCGTTCATTCGTCTTCCTAACAAAAGGATCTTCCCTTTCGATACTTTAATCTCGCTATCCTTCGTGAGCTTATTCGACTTCTTCTTCTAGGAGACTCCGAATGACTAGGAGTGTTGACATGCACACGCGAAACTATGCCCAAGGTCGACGAACTCACAGTTCATTTATTTTAACTGGAGCTGCCACAGGGCTCGAACATTTACATATACAAACCATATAATTCCTTACTTTCTTAAATACACAATTAAGCAAAGATAGAGGGATACAGTCTAATCATCAAGCAATCATACACATTCCTGCAACATTCATAGGATATCCACCTTTAATTCACAATTACAGCGTAAATACACAGGATATGAGAATACTTATCTATTAGAGGTTGTAGCCAAATAATTGACTATGGGTGTTTCCTTTCCACCCAACCATAGGCTCAAAGGCATTCATTCTTAGCGTTCTGGCCACCCCTGTGCCAAGCCATCATATCACCAAAAAATTTATGCCAATTCTCATCGATCCTTTCTCTTTCACATCTTTTGCGAGGTTTATCAGATGCTTCCTCGGCATCAAGCTCGTGGCCTTATGCTCAGGTCCCATTCTCTACATCCTCTCAGAGACCTCTCTCTCTTTCACAACCTCGATGAGGTTTATCAAATTCTTCCTCTGCATCAAGGTCGTGTCCTTTGGCTCGTTCTCCGTTGGAGTGTTCCTCGCATTCTCCACTCTTCTCTTTACGTTTTCTTGTGTGCCCTGCTCGCACATCCCTCCTATCATATTTCTTCTTGTCATAAGGAAACTCAAGTCAGTCTGGGTCTGCCGAACTCTGTGGTACTTCGGGATGACCTTCTGCAGCTATACCATGCTTCCATTCATGGGGGTCGTTGAGGGTTCAACCACCGGTCATTTTCTTATTAATTGTTCTCTTATCGTTTTCACATTCTTTCCTCTAGTGATATCATGCGTAGTACTTTCAAGGCTTCACCCCCACAGTCAGTTATTGGAAATTAAACAATAATACATTTACATTGTTCCGATGCCACAACATGGTAATCCTAATTAATGATTAATTACAAGTTGGGAGAAACAGGGGTGTTACAATTGTAATTCGAATTTGGAAGTAATGTAGGTTTTTGGTTCAAGTTTCTTATTGTAAATAGTGTTTTTATCTAGAGGGATTCACCCCATTTCTAGCTTCAAGGTTTGGGCCAACTTTGAAGCTGCAATAGAGGTTGAATCCCCTCTACATATAGATTTGATGAATGTTATTTATCTTCTGGCAAGAGCTGTAATTCTATTTCTGCATTTCCATTTCTTAAATTATTGTACTTTCATTTCTAGCATTTATCTGCTTGCATGCATTTCTCTTCATGTTCCATTACATTGCTTGAACCTCTTTATATAGTGCTACCATCACCTAATAACATTCTAGAGGAGGAATCTTCTAGAAGTAGAACCTTCTAAAAAGTCATCTTACATTTATTATATCTAACTACCCATTTATTATATCTATCTACCATAGTGGGCCTTATTTAATAATATAGTGGAGCTAGTCCACCTTACATTGAATGGCCTCCAATATTATCACTATGGGCCCTGTGGGCCCCCACTACTACCTCTCTAGCTACCTAACATTCCATCCCCCTTATGAAAGCATTGTCCTCGACACTTGATGTACAACCATATACTAGGGTCCCATGGATAATTGTGGACCATAATGTTGAAGAAGACTGGAGAACCAAGGTCCCATGTAGAAAGGAAAGCCATCATGTTGAAGTAGTCCAACCACCAATGTAAGCCCGGGTCCCATGTCCAAGTTCTCATGTGAACTCCCCGTGGAAGATTTTGGAACCCAATAACCAAGTCAAAATGATGCTCCAAAGACTGACACCTGTCATGTGGATCCAAATAAGAAGATCCATCCACATAGTGGAAAAGAGTCATAGCAGAATCTGGAAGGAATAATACCACTGTAGAATATGCAAAATGGACACTGGCAATAATCATTGGCTCTTGATTTGTCACATTGATTCTCTCTATAAAAGGTGGATTAAAGTCATCAAATAAAATATGAAAGTGGTTGTCATCCCAGAAATGACAACTATCCATATACAAATCATCACAATCGGCCTCAAAATCATACCAAGCATATTTTTATTGATTATATTCATCCCTGATGTCCGCCATAAGAAATCTCTCATGCATGTTATCCAATGAATCTTGAATACTACGAAAACTATCATTGAGGCCATCTGCAAGGTCATGCAATCTAGCATCCAATGTGTCATACAATTGGGATTTAAAAAACTATTGAATTTGGATGAAATTGTGAGAGGAACTCTGATCTGTAATTTGTTTGGGCAAATTCGGCCTCTAGCGGCTACAGAAATAAAATAAAAAAATCGTGCGGTCGTCCGCGGAAAAAAAAAAAACTTGAAAATTTGCAGATTTTAAAACTTCAATATCTTGACTTCCCAGACTCCGTTTCGGACGATTGGTTTTTTGAAATTGGGTATTTTCTGAGAGGAACTCAGATATACAACATGTTTCTATAAATGTTGCACAGAAATGTACCAAAATGTTTTGGAATGTCGCGGCCCTCTTTTTTCTTCTCCGAAAAAAATCTGCAAAAATAAAAAATATTTGCCCACAATGTTTGTCAAGGAAAGTGCTATGATACCACTTGTTAAGAACCAAATAACTGAATACAAAAGCACCACAATATATATAGAAGAACAATATGCAAAATATTTTGTATTACTATCAAAACCCTTGGTGTAGGGCAACACCATACAATGGATCTTATTATGTAAGGGATCCTCTCTTGTTCACTTGCCTCTTCGAGGGGGCAACATCATAATAAGCTTCAGCTCCAAATACAATAATTTTCTTCATGTCCCATTACATTGCTTGAACCTCTTTATATAGTGCTACCATCACCTAAGAACATTCTAGAGGAGGAATCTTCTAGAAGTAGAACCTTCTAAGAAGTCATATTACATTTATTATATCTAACTACCCATTTATTATATATAATTATCATAGTGAGTCTTATTTAATAATATAGTGGACCTATTCCACCTTACATTGAATGGCCTCCACTATTATCACTATGGGCCCNTGATTATATTCATCCCTGATGTCCGCCATAAGAAATCTCTCATGCATGTTATCCAATGAATCTTGAATACTACGAAAACTATCATTGAGGCCATCTGCAAGGTCATGCAATCTAGCATCCAATGTGTCATACAATTGGGATTTAAAAAACTATTGAATTTGGATGAAATTGTGAGAGGAACTCTGATCTGTAATTTGTTTGGGCAAATTCGGCCTCTAGCGGCTACAGAAATAAAATAAAAAAATCGTGCGGTCGTCCGCGGAAAAAAAAAAAACTTGAAAATTTGCAGATTTTAAAACTTCAATATCTTGACTTCCCAGACTCCGTTTCGGACGATTGGTTTTTTGAAATTGGGTATTTTCTGAGAGGAACTCAGATATACAACATGTTTCTATAAATGTTGCACAGAAATGTACCAAAATGTTTTGGAATGTCGCGGCCCTCTTTTTTCTTCTCCGAAAAAAATCTGCAAAAATAAAAAATATTTGCCCACAATGTTTGTCAAGGAAAGTGCTATGATACCACTTGTTAAGAACCAAATAACTGAATACAAAAGCACCACAATATATATAGAAGAACAATATGCAAAATATTTTGTATTACTATCAAAACCCTTGGTGTAGGGCAACACCATACAATGGATCTTATTATGTAAGGGATCCTCTCTTGTTCACTTGCCTCTTCGAGGGGGCAACATCATAATAAGCTTCAGCTCCAAATACAATAATTTTCTTCATGTCCCATTACATTGCTTGAACCTCTTTATATAGTGCTACCATCACCTAAGAACATTCTAGAGGAGGAATCTTCTAGAAGTAGAACCTTCTAAGAAGTCATATTACATTTATTATATCTAACTACCCATTTATTATATATAATTATCATAGTGAGTCTTATTTAATAATATAGTGGACCTATTCCACCTTACATTGAATGGCCTCCACTATTATCACTATGGGCCCTCTGGGCCCCCACTACTACCTCTCTAGCTACCTAACATATTAGAATAGTTTTCCTTTCAACAAAGTGTGATTTTCTTTTATGCAATTAGATTAAGATTTATCTTCAACAATGTGTGATTTTCCTTTATGCAATTAGATTAGTTTTCCCTTTAGCAAAGTGTGATTTTCCTTTATGTAATTAGATTAGTTTTCCTTTCGGCAAAGTGTGATTTTCCTTTATGCAGTGAGATAAGTTCCTTTCAACAATGTGTGATTTTACTTGAGCAAGGTGTGATTAGAAATATTGCTCATCCATTTTCATTCAAATGATTTATCCCCCTTATGAAGTACTCAGAGTAATCCTTAGGATATCATCAATCCCAACCAAGGCTAAGGAAGTGGTAGTATCATTGTTGTTATTCCAAGAGCAAAGGGTGTGGGTAGTTAAGAAATAGAAGTAAAGAGGCTAAAATTGGGCATCCCTTCTTTTTACTAGAAAAGTATTTCAATTAGTTGACAGATTTTGTTGCATTTGAATTTCAAGTTTCATTGTTCATTTTATTTCTTAGTTTTTACATTCTTAGAGTTGGTACATTTCAATTCTAAAGAGATGGTTGACCTAGTGTAGTTTGAACATATAGTTCCAGTACCTCATAAGTTTGTACGAACCCCAGGTTGACATTTAAAGAGGAGTTCAACATTCTTGTTGTAATTCCTTGGTCCGTCACTTTTTGGCACCGTTGTCAGGGAGGTGCTAAGAAATACATTGAGATGAATTTTCTTAGAATGAAATTTGCATAGTTTTCTACTTTGATTTTTCTTCTTTTTGTTATATCATATTGCCCTTAATTTTAATTCTTTCTAACTTCCCCCTTTCCCTTAATCTGAATGGCTTTCTTAATCCATTCCAAAAATTCTTCTACTAATTCCATTACTTTTATTATGTCAATTCTTATCCTAGCAATCTAATTATCTCACTTCAATGTCTCTCATATATTTATCTCCCTTTACCCTGGTCACACCCCTAAATATTTTATTTTCTCCCCCCTCTCCCTTTATTTTTTATCTCTCACCACCCATTTTAATTACCTCCTTTATAGCTATGTCTATTTCTTTAGTTACTTTATATTTTATATCCTATACCTCTTAATCTAAAACCTAATCTCAACGGATAAATAAATAAACAATATTTCTTCTCACCTGATTTGATTATTTAATTTTTATTTCCCAACGGACATATTCTTATTTTATTATATTTTTTCCCAACGGCCATAATTTGTCATTCCCATTCAACGGTCACTACTCGTTTTTATCCTTTAAATACATAACTCAACACTCTTTTCCACCATATGAGCTTCATTTGTCCTTGATGATGGGTGGAGTGTCCACTTAAAACATTGGATGTTTAAAAAACTAATACGCAATTCTATCCAGAAAAATTGTTCTACATACATATTTCACACTTTTTGAAAACAAATGCAGGGAAGCAACAAATAATCCAAAAGAAGAGGAAACATCACCAAAGAAGATGAGTTGCAAATTAGAAATCATCAGCTATAGAAATTCAAAATATCCACATCATGCACCTCCAGGTATGTCTCCTAACATCCTTGAATTTTTGTGAAAAAGTAGGCTAAAATTGTTAGAAACACAGTCATGATAGTCATATTTTGAGGGGGAAAATGGAGATATATGAAAAACATATTTATATGGAATATAAGCCTCTTATTCTAGTTTCCAATCTAATTAGAATCACTCCATTCTTACATCGTATAAAGATTTTACACCCAAAATAGTGACTGCTTGTCCCGAAATCTGCATTGTTCCAGTTTTGAATGCTAACTGTTTCTTGGCATATTTTACATATCAATTCAAGGTGTCTTTAAAATTGTTTCTAGTGGAAATATGTCTATGAATCAACTTTTCTTTCCCACTGGAATCATGTCAATCCAACATCAAATGAAAAAATTATGCCCCAAAATGTAAATGTTGGTCCAGGATGGAAAATGCAAACAACTCTAATACATAGGTAGTTTCTTAACATATTTGATATACCAAATCTATGCACTCTCAAATCATGTTTCCACTGGATATTTTTCATGGAAGAGAAAATCATCACATTTGTTTTCTTGCATAATCTAACCATGCAATACAATATTGTTGATAATTTGGGTTGGTTATAATTGATTTAAATCCTTGAAGAAAGTTCGGTAGCGAATTCTGGTAGCACAAAGGTTTGGGTAATGGACCCAAGTTTGTTTGATGTATAATGGTATGAGTTTTAATATATTTTAAGGTAAGACTATTATAGATTGATAATACATGTCATTCCATTTACAGTGGTATGTGGAACGTCACATAACTCCTCGCGGTTAGAGAGTTATGGCCATGTGAAGTTGGAGAACCCTCGTGGGTCATCTAGAAGCCCCAAAAGGTCAAAGTAGTCAAAGTGGTTGCAAAGAAGAAATTATTTAAACAATAAAGTGAAGTGATGAGTGTACTATAATTCAAAGTGGATACAAAATAAATTATTTAAATAATAAAGTTAATGGAGAAATTACTAAGTGGACAAGTGGGTTAGCCCTAAAATAAGGAAAGTGG
>SNQJ01S0022173.1:79124-98005 GCA_010110895.2 Picea sitchensis | reverse complement strand
ATATACATGAGAAACTAACAGTTTGTTTGACTGTGTAAAGAATAACTTGCAGGAAGAAAGAGTATTGGATATGGCAATGCTGTAAGCCCATAAGGAAGACCGATTGCCTGCTGAGCTAAACTACTATGGGGAGGAAAGTCCCATTCTTGTGAATATGGTTCAGTGGGGAACATATATGAAAATAAATGAAGAAATTGGAAAATCTGTGGGTGACATATTTGCAATAAAATTCTGAAATTTAGAATTGTGATGATGTATCATGAGTTTTGTATACCTGTGATACAGGTGAGAAGAAAATATCTATCCAGAAAGGATGGATGAAGGCTATCCAGTTGAAAATCTTGAAGTACGCCACTGTTGAGCCATGAGAACCCCGTGGTAAGCGATTATCGACTAGAATATGTTGTGTTGAGGTAACACAAGCCGGAGGGACGCCTCGGTAGAGCAAGTATGAGCGTCGCCTCGACTACAAGGCTCGATAAAGTCTCTGAGATTCTTCCTATGCGAGAAAACCTTGGCAAGGCAAGATGGATCACCCAAAGAACTTTATAATAGAGAAGGGGATGCCTGAGCCTGGGCCTGGAGGGTGAGTGACGACAAGGAAGAGGAGACTCTGATAGTTCTTGTAAACTATTGATTGGGATCATGCACACAATGGGTATGTCAAGGAAAAACCGTGAGCCTCGATAGTGTAAACTACGCAGATAAGTATTGTGCTAGATTATGAAATTTTTCCTAGAAATTTTATGCAACAGTAAAATGTTTTAGCATGAGACTATGATTAATGTGCTTGTTGTCTAAGAACTATTGAAGGCAGGTGAGGAAGACTAAGAGTTTGAAAAATGGTCTGGCCAAGAAATAAGGTCAAGACTTCTGAAGTGGCTAAATGAGAAAGGCATGACAGGTTTTACTGAGTAAGAAAACCGAGGACGGTGTTGCTTTTAAGGGGGAGGGGATTTTCCCCCAACTTGTAATTAATCATTAATTAGGATTACCATGCTGTGGCATGGGAACAATGTAAATGTATTATTGTTTAATTTCCAATAACTGACTGTGGGGGTGAAGCCTTGAAAGTACTAGCCATGATATCACTAGAGGAAAGAATGTGAAAATGATAAGAGAACAGTTAATAAGAAAAGGACCGGTGGTTGAACCCTCAACCACCCCCATGAATGGAAGCATTGTCTAGCTGCAGAAGGTCAACCCGAAGTACCACAGATTTCGGCAGACCTAGACTGACCCAGGCTTCCTTTCGACAGGAGGAAACAGGATAGGAGGGATGTGCGTGTAAGGAACGCAATAAAATGTAAAGAGAAGAGTGGAGAATGTGAGAAACACTCCAGGGGAGAACGAGCCAAAGGCCACGAGCTTGATGCGGAGGATGAATCTGATAAACCTCGTCAAGGTCGAGACAAAGAGAGAGATCTCTGAGAATATGCAGAGAACGGTACTTGAGTAGAAGGTCACGAGCTTGATGCTGATGAAGCATCTAATAAACCTCACAGAAGATGTGAAAGAGATAGGATTGATGATAATTGACATAAATTCCCTGGTGATAGCATGGCTTGGCACAGGGGTGGCCAGAGAACTAGGAATGAATGCCTCTGATTCTATGGTTGGGTGGAAAGGCAAACACCCATAGTCAATTAATTGGCTACAACCTGTAATAGATAAGTATTCTCATATCCTGTGTATTTATGTTGTAACTGTGAATTAAAGTTAGATATCCTATTAATGTTGTAGGAATGTGTATGTTTGCTTCATGATTAGACTGTATCCCTCTATCTTTTCTTAATTGTGTATTTAAGTAAGTAAGGAACTATATGGTTTGTATATGTAAATGCTCGAGCCCCGTGGCGGCTCAAGTTAAAATAAATGAACTGTGATTTCATCGACCTTGGGCATAGTTTCACGCGTGCATGTTGACACTCCCAGTCGTTCGGAGTCTCCTGGAAGAAGAAGTCGGCTAAGCTTAGGAAGGATAGCGAGATTCAAGTATCGAAAGGGAATATCCTTTTGTTAGGAAGACAAATGGACGAGGTTAGTTCGGGAGGAGACAAATTTCTCCACGACTGTCGGATCTGGAGAAGGAACGCGAGCGTTAACTCTTCGATCCCTTTGGACATCGCGGGTCCGATAAATTGAGCATATTCGTTGTACAGGAGGTGAATCCCCCGAAGTCCCAAAGTTAATCTGGGCCATAGATATGAGGGTTCCCGGGACCTATCCCGACCGTCGGATCTATGATATAGTCAGTTGACGTTGACCACTTTGGGAGGACAAAGGTTTGATAACACTATAACCCCCGAAGTCTCGAAGTCCCGAAGTTAATTTGGGTCGTAGATATGAGGATGCCTGAGAACTATCCTGACCATCGGATCTACGATATAGTTATCCCGACGTTGACCACTTCGAGAGGACAAAGGTTTGGAAAAACCAAAACCCCCGAAGTCCCGAAGTTAATGTGGACCATGGATCTAAGGACCCTTCGGGATCCCTCATGACCGTTCGATCATGGGGACGCATGTATTACGTCGAGATCATGTGGGGGCCCATGTGTCGAGTGACGACGTTTCCAGGCATCCCTTTCGGAGTGGCACACACTAGGTCCCAAGGGACCTTTGAACGGAAGTTACGAGCCGTAGATCTATGGGGTCGTGTAGATACCCTCGAACTGTCAGATTGAGGCTGTGGTCAACTCGACGCTGAATGACTCCGAGAGAAAAGAGGAGTTTTCATCGCAAAACTCCCGAAGAGTCAAAGCAGATCTGAGCCGTCCAAGCCAAAAGGACAGGTGTCGTCAGATCTTGCACTTCGTAGGGAAGTCACTTTGGGAGAATTGAAGTGTGAAGGCACGAGGATTTCTGAAGGTCGGAGTCCCGAAGTCATGCGGCCAGCCGTCCGTTGGAAGGGATGCGTGGCAGAAGATCTCACATTTCGGAGGAAAGTTACTAAGGGAGAAAAGGGAGTGTGTTAAACAAGAACTCTCGAAGGCCGGAGAGTCGGAGTTCATTTGAGCCATATGTCAGCCAAGGACAGGTGTTAGCAGATCTTCCATTTCAGAAGATAGCCACTTCAGAGGAAAGTGGGGTCGCACGAGTTAAGAAATCTTGAAGCCTGAACTATCGAAGTAAATCATGACCATCGATCTGAGAGGGATACGCATTAGCAGATCACGGAGTCCAGACGTGCGAACTCCGGGGAAAAGGAAGTGGAGCGTTGACCAGAATTCGTTGAAAGCTCCAAAGGTAAGAAATCATCCTAGTCGTCCATTTTAGGAAAGAGGTGTTTGGAGTGTTTGAAAATCCAAAACACCGAAGTCCCAAAGTAGATCACAACCTTCGATCATGAGGGATGCGTGGCGCTCGATCTGTAACTCCGGGTACATAGCATTTCAAAGGAAAAAGGATTTGGAGTGTTCAAAACTCTCGAACGCCAAAGTCCTGAAGTAGATCACAACCATCGATCACGAGGGATGCGTGGCACTCGATCTGTAACTATAGGTATGGAGTACTTTGAGGAGAAAATACTTTTGGAGTGTTCGAAACTCCTGAACGCCGAAGTCCTGAAGTGAATCAGGGCTGTCAAAATCTCTGAGGACACACAACGTGGGATTGTGAACTTCGGAGATTTTCCACTATGGAGGATTCACGCGGTAGTTGTCTTGGCGTCTGGTCATAGCCTACGGTCATATGTGAGTATAGATGGATGGAAGAACCTGAAGAAATTGGGAGAGGATATCTGCTAGCTCTGAGCTCGGTTCAGAGCATGGAGATCATGGCTGAAAAGCTCTGGAAGAGCACAATGGAATAGAGACCCCGAATGGGGGTTTTGATTTTCTTAAGAAGAACGAAATTTTGATGCCTCACCATGGGTGTGTTACAAATTGGTATGAGAGCACGACAACAACACTTGCCTGCTAGGGCTCATGCATGAGTCATATGAAAATATTTTTGGAGGACTTTAAGGGGTAACACCCTATCTTACCACATTCCTAAGAGGCTTAGTAAACCTCTACTGAAGATTGGAATTAGATCCTTTACTGTTGATAGATGTTTTGGAAATTTTCATTGTATGTCGCTAATGTTCCCAAATAAAGAAGCTGAATTCACTGTGCAATTGTATGTGCTATTGTATAGTCATAAGATTTGGTTACCAAGGCTAAGATGAGCCCGTGGAAAATATTACTCCCAAACATAAATCATCTGCATAAGTTCCTTGAGTAGAAGGATGCAGATTTAAAATACATTTGGGATTTTAACCAACGAGATTGAATCATGCTAGTCCATGACAAAGGAATCCTATCATTTCTTTGAGAAATGATAGCCGATCCTACATGAGTGGGATTATGCTGATGGACACTAATAGCAAGACTTGGATGTGAACGGATGGAAATGACCTGTAACTATTGCTTCAATGAAGGGTTAAACCTTGTATATGTGTATAATCCCTCACGATCAAAGGAATTAGTCTGGTGACCATTCCCTGAAAAGGGAGAGCATGCACAACTCTCGGTTTTCAAAGGGGACTGAGAAACGGATTTTGTTTATGGGTACAAGAATTATTGGACAAGGTTTTTCTAATCAAGTTGATAAACATAGCTATAGAAATATAGAGTGATTGAGTGAGAAATCACATCAAACTCCCTTGCTTGGTGGATAGGAAACTAATCTGCCAGAGTTCTTATGGGAGGAGGAGAGTGGTCTTCATCCCTGACTGTGCTGAACAGAAGGAAGAATTCTAGGTGTAATGGTCAAGACCGATCTTGACCTAAAGATACTCTGGATTTTTGAACTAGGATACTTAATAAGTAACATAATTCGAAATTGCATTTGGGCTTTAAGGGAACAATCCAAATGGTATTAGACATTAAATTATTAAAATTAAGATAAAATGGTTGACTAAATGTTGATCCTGAATGTGGGAAAGGAAGTTTTGGGGAACTTCTAGAAGCCCAATGGGTCAAATTGACATCCAGTGGTGGATGGTATCCATATATATATATATAGTTGGAAGCTAAATTAGTTGATTCTGTTACCTTGGGCATGGTTATAATTGCCCATATTATATTTATAAGTTGGGTAATGTTCAATGGAGGTTGAGGCAAGAGTGTTTTCTTTGTAGTTGCTATTGTATAGAAAGGGAACATAGTTATGACTATGTCTGATTCAACTTCCATGTGGATGTCGTGTGAATGACTGCAAGCTCACAACTGAGAGGGAAGCTTAGTGTTGAGTGTCCCTATGAGGCTTGTCATAAGGATGTCAACAATATCCTTGGAGGAGGATTTGGAAGCCTGATAGGTCCATGTGTAAATGATGCACACGCATGATGTAAGCATATATGTATACTAAAGGCACAATATGGCTGCCTTGATGAGTGATATGTAAGGCAAAAATTGCACTTGCCAAGATTAAGTGAATACCATGGATGCATGGTTGAGTCCATTTTGAAGAGTCGTGAAAGTTCTGTTTTGAATGATATCTTAAGGGGAATGCTCTCCATTTCCTCAGGAAAGACTAGTAAACATAAATGAAAGAGTAAATGAGCAAGGATGGTCTGTTGTCAGGATAAGAGGCAAATGATTATGCCTTGAGAATCACATGAGAATGATTTTGAACAATCATGAGTCAACTAATTTTATTATAGAGATGTATGTAGGCTATGAAATATACCCATAGTAGCTACACACATACTTTTGATTATGCACGTGGTTAAAATACATCATGGATGTAAGTTAAAAAAACAAGAATATTTATGGATACATAATTTGGGTGCATAACAAAGATGCATGTTTATATTCCTTATGGAATGTTTGGTAAATAACTAAAGCTAACTCAAGGTTGAGGCCATCAAAAATAATGATGGATGTGAAATAAGGAAGTTGCACGCTGAGGGAGTTCCCTGTGGAAGAACTGTGTGAAAACTCTGTCAAGTGGTCAAAGTCACAACCTTAATAACTGTTGAGAACTAAGCAGTGAGCTACAAGCTTATATATACATCCTCAATTCCTTTCTTGCTGAGTATTATGTTTTCTTTGGGATGAGAGAGATGGTACGCTGATGAAAGTAAATGTTTTGGCACCATACTGATGATGGTCGTATTGCTGTAGAAACAATCAAAATTTGTTTATGTTGCACTCATGAAAACATTAAGGATAATGTGATGAAGTGCATAAAGATGTGCTAGGATATGTCTGAAAATGTTTTATTGTCTTAACGTTATGCACAAAATTTTGAAAGGCAGTTGTATGCCACAGATACCCAAGTAGAGTATGATTCAGGAAGAAAACCCTAATCGAATCAGGTTAATCAAGAACCTGACAGAGGAGATGAATGCGAACCGTTCATCAGAGGGAAGACCGATCACATTCATCAAATCAAATTCAATATCCATTGGAGTTAATGGATCAAACACTAGTCATTCGATTATATCGACGGCCGGGGATCATTGCGGGACACAAAGGCGAAATTAACGAATGTACTAGTTCATGACTTGCAATCAACCCACATCGTTGATCTCGTCAGGGTGGATGATCAATGACCATGATTAAAAGAGTCGGGCGAGCACTTTTCATATTGCGGAGATTGAACTCTCAGATAAAGAGCAAGCATATTTGGATTTCACAATCGTTGTGAACCACCAATCTGTGAACGATCGGTGGGTGAACCTACAAGGAACCCATGCATTAATGTCACGTAAAACTCATACTGTAATTGGGTTTTGTAGTTGGAATTAGCACATCAAAGCTCTGTTCTCAATCTAAATTCTCGGTCAAACACTTTTGTGTTGGAATTATTATTATTTGGAAATCGTGTGGTTTAAAATCGATCGAGGGCTAATATCGACGACCCACGATCATTACGGAGATTGCATATGCACATAGGTTAACATTGAGACTTGTACCCATAATTTAAATTGAATATAGCATTGTTTTGAGTTTGGGATCTGATCGTAGATCGGACGACCCATATTCATTGCTGAGATCGAAAGGAGAATTAAACTGCGAGCTAGTCGAGGTTCCGCATTCCCTTGCAACCGTTGGATATGGGGGAAGACGGATCTACACCGTCAATTTGCAGACAAGGGATTTAGCCAGGAGCATAGTGCCTGGACACGGGAGCTAAAAGGATAGCACTTGAAAAGAATAGAGCTAAGGTCACAACTCTCGGTCACACAGAGAGAAAATGGAGTTCCTCCAGGCCAGACAAGGAAGATAGAGTTTAACACTCTGTGTTAGACTGTGGTCGTGGGGGCTGGTTCTATGGGAATAAAGGTGCTCATAGCCAACACATTTCATGGAATTTCTTTGAGGAAATGCATATTTGCGTGAAAGGAAGACAATGGACCTTCCTAAAATTTTACTTACATTGTATGGATGTCAAAGGAAAGAAAATTTGGGTGGCCATGAGTGTGGGCACCTTGGTTACTAATGAGGAAACAATGTTTGGGTGAATTTAAGAGAAACTTATAGTTTCATATGTTCCGACCTGGGATCATAACCAACTTGTAGCAGGAAGCATAGTCCGGCTGCAATAATGAACAAGAATGAATAAGAGATGTGGTGAATAGCTTGACTAAGATCTGACACACCATGGAAGAGTGTTGGTCATAAAGTGTGGCAAACTTGAAATCAATGCAAGGGTGTATTGGGTATGAATGTGGCCATGAATGTTGGCACATTCATTAAAGTCAATTGATATCTGAATTACATTTGAAAAGTTTGGTAGGCTGAAATGATGCATAGGCAAGGGATGATTCCCCCCCCCTCCCCATATTTATATAGATATGGTGCAACTTTTAGAATGCATAAGTTAATAAAGGTTGTGATGACATTTTAAATGTGGTGAGAATACACACACACACACACACACACACACACACACATGAGAAACTAACAGTTTGTTTGGATGTGTGAAGAATAACTTGCAGGAAGAAAGAGTCTTGGATATGTCAATGTTGTAAGCCCATAAGGAAGGCTGATTGCTTTCTGAGATAAACTTCTATGGGGAGGAAAGTCCCATGCTTGTGAATCTGGTTCCGTGCGGAACAGATCTGAAAATAAATGAAGAAATTGGAAAACCTGTGGGTGATAGATTTGCAATAAAATTATGAAATTTAGAATTGTGATGATGTCTCATGAATTATGTATACCTGTGATATAGGTGAGAAGAAAATATCTATCCAAAAAGGATGGATGAAAGCTATCCAATTGAAAAGCATGAAGGAGGCCATTGTTGAGCCATGAGAACCCCGTGGTAAGCCATGATCGCATGGAATATGTTGTGTTGAGGTAGCACAAACTGGAGGGACGCCTTGACAGAGCAAGTTTGAGGGACACCTCGACTATAAGGCTCAATAAAGTCTCTGGGATTCTTGCCGTGCGAGAAAAATTTGGCAAGGAAAGATTGATTGCTCAAAAAATTGTATAACAGAGAAGGGGATGCCTGAGCCTGGGCCTAGAGGGTGAGTGACTGGAAGGAAGAGGAGACTCTGATAGTTCTTGTAACTATTTATTAGGATCATGCACATAATGGGTATGTCAAGGAAAAACAATGAGCCTGGATAACAAGACAACCATGTGGATACAAATCCACAAACTGCGCAGATAAGTATTGTGCTAGATTATGTTCCTAGAAATTTTATGCAATAGTAAAATGTTTTTGCATGAGACTATGATTAGTGTGCTTGTTGTCCAAGAACTATTGAAGGAAGGTGACGAAGATTAAGAGTATGAAAAAGGACATGACCAATAAAGAAGGTCAAGACTTTTGAAGTGGCTGGATGAGAAAGGCATGACAGGTGTTACTAAGAAAGAACACCGATGACGGTGTTGCTTTTAAGGAGGAGGGGATTGTAACACCCCTGTTTTACCCAACTTGTAATTAATCATTAATTAGGATTACCATGATATGGCATGAGAACAATGTAAATGTATTATTGTTTAATTGCCAATAAATGACTGTGAAGTTGAAGCCTTGAAAATACTAGCCATGATATCACTAGAGAAAAGAATGTGGAAACGATAAGAGAACAATTAATAAGAAAAGTACCGGTGGTTGAACCCTCAACCACCCCCATGAATGGAAGCATGTTCTAGTTGCAGAAGGCCAGCCCGAAGTACCACAGAGTCCGACAGACCTAGAATAAGCCGGGTTTCCTTATGACATGAGGAAACAGGATAGTAGGGATGTGTGTGCAAGGCAAGCAAGAAAATGTAAAGAGAAGAGTGGAGAATGCGAGGAACACTCCAGTGGAGAACGAGCCGAAGGCCACGGGTTTGATGCAGAGGATGCATATGGTAAACCTCATCGAGGCCGTGGTAGAGAGATATATCTATGAGAGTATGCATTGAACGAGACATGAGCAGAAGGCTGCAAGCTTGATGTTGATGAAGCATATGATAAACCTTGTAGAAGATGTGAAAGAGAAAGGATCGATGAGAATTGACATAAATTCCCTAGTGATATCATGGCTTGGCACGGGGGTGGCTAGAGAACTAAGAATGAATTCCTTTGAGCCTATGGTTGGGTGGAAAGGCAAACACCTAGAGTCAGTTAGTTGGCTACAACCTGTAATAGATAAGTATTCTCATATCCTGTGTATTTACGCTACAACTGTGAATTAAAGTTGGATATCCTATGAATGTTGCAGGAATGTGTATGTTTGCTTGATGATTAGACTGTATCCCTTTATCTTTGCTTAATTGTGTATTTAAGCAAGTAGGGAACTATATGGTTTGTATATGTAAATGCTCGAGCCTCGTGGCGGCTCAAGTTAAAATAAATAAACTATGAGTTCGTCGACCTTGGACATAGTTTCACGTGTGTATGTCGACTCTCCTAGTCGTTCAGAGTCTCTTGGAAGAAGAAGTTGGCTAAGCTCAGGAAGGATAACGAGATTCAAGTATTGAAATGGAAGATACTTTCATTAGGAAGACGAACGAACGAGGTTAGTTCGGGAGGAGACAAAATTATCCACAATCCTTGGATCTGGAGAAGGAACGCGGGCATTAACCCTTCGAGCCCTTAGAATTTTGTGGGTCTCATGAATTGATCATATTCATTGTACAGGAGGTGAATCCCCCGAAGTCACGAAGTTAATCTGGGCCATAAATCTAAGGATGCCCGGGAACTATCCCGACCGTCGGATCTACGATATAGTGAGCCCAACGTTGACCACTTCGGGAGGATAAAGGTTTGGTAACACCAAAACCCTCGAAGTCCCAAAGTCCCGAAGTTAATCTGGGCCGTAGATCCGAGGATGCTTGGGAAATATCCTGACCGTCAGATCTATGATATATTCAGCCCGATGTTGAATACTTCGAGAGGACAGAGGTTTGGTAACACTAAAACCCCCGAAGTCGCGAAGTCTCGAAGTTAATGTGGAACGTGGATGTAAGGACACTTCAGGATCCCTCACGATCGTTCGATCGTGGGGACACATGTATTACGTCGAGATCATGTGGGGGCCCATGTGTCAAGTGATGGTGTTGCCATGTGTCCCTATTAGAGTGGCACACACTAGGACCCAAGGGACTCTTGAATGAAAGTTACGAGCCGTATATCTCTAGGGTCACGTAGATACCCTCTGTTATAGCTCCAAGAGTCACCCCCAGACTGGAAATGGGTTAAAAGTAGGGAGTCAGGAAAAGACTGCAAAGAAAGGAAAAGACAACAAAGGTCGTTGCAAATCAGTCTTGGACCGTTGGGCTATGGAGTCATAAGTATCATGCCTATTGAAGGCATTTAAACTGCCTATTAGACAAAGGATTTATGTGGTGTTGAGGAGAAGGAAAAAAAAATGTGTCTGAGTGATAAACGATGAAAAATGGGGAAGATGACAACAGATCCTCTACCGCCTCAGGAATCCATTGATCAAAGATGATACATCCAAACAAGAAGAAAAACAACAAGCGTCTGAGTGATAAATGATGAAACATGGGTAAGATGACAACAAATCCTCTACCGCCTCAAGAATCCATAGATCAAAGATGCTACATCCAAACAAGAAGAAAAACAACAAGCATCTAAGTGATAAACGATAAAACATGGGCAAGATGACAACGGATCCTCTACCGCCTCAAGAATCCATAGATCAAAGATGCTACATCTAGACAAGAAGAAAAACAGAACAACAATGTAAACTAAGAAGACAGTCTGATAAAAACAACTCAAAGGAATCTTCAATAACATAATATTTTACAATCCATGCCCCTCAAACCTACAAATTGAAAAATACAGTGCCCTGTTCCTAAAGCTCTCTCAGCTCTCCAGCCTCTGAAGCCGCCTTTAACCAAATCTTGAACTGATCTATTTATACCCGAAATATGGGAAAACTGCTAGGAGCGCAAGCTGGCCATCTTGTCCAAGGATTTTCGTCTTTGCATCCTTCTGTCAGACTATGCATGTTTCCTCCTGTTAGATGAAAGCTCAAATTAGTATGGCTTTGCAAGAAGAAACCGTCCATCGTGGTACCTTGGGTTGATAGTTTTGTCTCCTTGGCCATAACTTCCATGCTTCTTATTTATGGATTGAGCTGAGGTTTCAGCTACCAGTCCTTGTTCATTAACCAAATCCTCCTCAGGATCAAAGCACGGGTTTGAGGCCTAGAAGGCCGCCATGTGCTGCTCATGGATTGGGTGTTGAATAAGCGGGTGGTTTCGAGACCACAAAATTATGTCCTTGTTCGTTGGTTGAACCCTCCTCGGGATCGCGTCGCGACTTGACTATTAGGGGGTGGCCATGTGCTGTTGTTGGATGAAACGCTATAAAAGCACATGATTTCAGGGCCGTCAAAAGCGGTTTGGACCCACATCACTTTTGGGCCCGAAATGCACCATCTTCCACCACGTAGCCTCCCCACAATACCGTGGTTTGTATTTCAGCCTGCTTTTGGATTTTAACACCCATGCGGCTTGCGACGCCGAAATGATTGGTGGCTGTTGATCTGGTTGCAATCCATGATCTGTGTGCGCCTGCTATTTTAGTGCCCTCGCTAAAATTTATCCGCCCGCTAACTATGTAATTCCTCCAACCTCCCTCAGAGATGGCACTAAACTGAACTGCGCAGGGGATATCCACTGCTGCAAACTGCACCTGTCTGTGCTCATGGCTGACACCTATGACCCTGAATAACTTTATGTGATAACATTGGCTCCACATGGGATGGCATGCTCCCTGTGAGATGCCAAGAACGAGCAGTTCTAGTGCCTTAACTTTTGGGTTGTGGAGTCGAGCTCAAATGCATTTTGCTGGAGACAACATGCCAACATGTACACTACTTAACTTTAAAAAGAAAATAAACACACATGCTCCAAAATGAGATTATTTGTGTACAGTCCTAAACTAACCGATTTTTACAATGCGCTAGGTGAAAACAAACTTCCACTAGAGCCATTCAAGTAACTTCCAGACTGAAAAATTATTTACTCTGTCACTGTTAAGCAAGGGACGATAAAATTGTGACAACAAATTAATTACATTCTTCAGATTTCCTCCTAATGATGAAGGTAAGATAAATCTTGGAGGCTTCAATACATTGAGAAAATGCAACTCCATGTATTCTCCTACAAGGTCATAAAATAGGTGATAAAACCTACTAGGTTGGTAAGAGAAAGCCTGCTCTGCTTTACAACTACTCACATATGGTTGAATGTCTGTGGCAAGCAAAAGTGATTGAAAGGCCGATGTAGGCTGCTGATCCACTTTTGTTTTATCTTCTCTGATAACATCTGCTAGCCGATGGAAATAAATCTCCTCATGTATATCAATGGATGGCTCTTTCTCTCTATCATGTTGCTCTTGGTAAAAGCTTTCACTTTCATTAAAAGGTTGGCTGCTAATGATTTTTGCTTCTAAGACAAAAAACACCTCAGCATCTTCATCACTGTCTCCATAATGATCAAATAAAGGAGGAGTCTCAAATGACATACCAAGAGGCATCTTCTGCTCAACATGAGAAAAATGCTCTTCATTATTAAACACAGGCTGCCTTTCAAGATTCAATCCAGGAAGCAATATCTTATTATCATCATATGAGTCAAGAATAGGCTGCTCATATCTAGGCTTTTTAGAGATAGGGTTACAAAGAGTATCATCTTCCAGAACATACTTGATTTATGCACTTTCCTTATTGAGACAACAAACAAATTTTTCATCTGATGCAAATGAATAGGGAAGAGAAATAGTTGATTCCTCATCCAAGGCATCTTTTCCATTCTCACATCCTTTATAAGAATCAATTATATCCTGAACATAGTCTTTACACTCCTCACAACAACTATGATAAATTAACCCAGAGGAATACAACTTTTGACAATGAATATTGAAAGCTGTATGAAACTCTTTGAGTGAAGGAACACTAGAAAGATCAAGAGAGTAATACCAAATACGCGCCTCTCCTTGAAGAGAGTACATAAAAAACTTCATACGTATGTCTTCATGTTGGATGTCAAGACGTTGCATCAAAGCATGAAACCCTAGAACATGTTCAAGAGGGATGTCATTCTCTCCTTCATAAAAAATCGGCAGCAGATCTTGCCATTCATTAATTTGAGGCACGAGATGTGGATAACCAACTATGGCTGAGAAATTTAGTGGGGCAAACCTTTTGGCCAAGATAGCCTCCATATCCATTTGATTTGTCTCCTTCCAATGGATTCACCAACAGATTCTGAATAATGGATTTTCCATGGTGAAAGATAAGCAGTCAGAGAAATGTGTCCAGCTTCAGTTCACCATCTAAAACTGGATCTCCTCGTTGTCATTCTCCCAGGGAAAATATCTTCACTTCCGTCCCCGACAACGACGATGTTAATTTTATCGCTCCAAGAGTCACCCCCAGACTGCAAATGGGGGTAATCCTGGTAACATTAAATTTGTTTCAAGTGGGTTAAATGTTGGGAGTCAGGACAAGACTGCAAAGAAAGGAAAAGGCAACAAAGGTTGCCGCAGATTAGCCCTGGACTGTTGGGCTATGGAGTCGTAAGTACCGTGCCTAATGAAGGCATTTAAACTGCCTATTAGACAAAGGATTTATGTGGTGATGAGGAGAAGGAAAAAATAATGTGTATGAGTGATAAACGATGAAAAATGGGCAAGATGAAAACATATCCTCTATCGCCTTAGGAATCCATTGGTCAAAGATGCTACATCCAGACAAGAAGAAAAACAACAAGCGTCTGAGTGATAAACAATGAAACATGGGAAAGATGAAAACGAATCCTCTATCGCCTCAAGAATCCATAGATCAAAGATGATACATCCAAACAAGAAGAAAAACAACAAGCGTCTGAGTGATAAACGATAAAACATGGGCAAGATGACAAGAAATCCTGTACCGCATCAAGAATCCATAGATCAAAAGATGCTACATCCAGACAAGAAGAAAAACATAACAACAATGTAAACTAAGAAGACAGTCTGATAAAAACAACTCAAAGGAATCTTCAATAGCACAATATTTTACAATCCATGCCCCTCAGACTTGCAAACTGAAAAATACAGTGCCTTGTTCCTAAAGGTCTCTCAGATCTTCAGCCTCTTAACCCCCCTTTAACAAAATCTTAAACTGATCTATTTATACCTGAAACATGGGACAACTGCTAGGAGCGCGAGCTAGCCATCGTGTCCAAGGATTTTCATCTATGCATCCTTCTATCAGACTGTGCGTGTTTCCTCCTGTCAGGCACAAGCTCAGATCAGTATGGCCCTGCAAGAAGAAACCATCCATCATGGTACCTCAGGCTGGCAGTTTTGTTTCCTCGGCCATAATTTCCATGCTTACTATTTATGGACTGAGCTGAGGTTTCATCTACCGGTCCTTGTTCATTAAATGAATCCTCCTCGAGATCAGAGCATGGCTTTGACACCTAGAAGGATGCCATGTGTTGCTCATGGATTGGGCAATGAATAAGCATGTGGTTTCGAGACCGCAAAATTCAGTCCTTGTTCATTAGCTGAACCCTCCTTGGGATCGAGATGCGACTTGACTATTAGGGGGTGGCCACGTGCTGCTGTTGGATACGACACTGTAAGAGCACGTGATTTCGGGGCCGTCGAAAGCGGTTTGGACCCACACCGCTTTTGGGCCTGAAATGCACCATCTTCCACCACGTAACCTCCCCGCAATATTGTGGTTTGTATTTCGGCCCGCTTTTGGATTTTAACATCTGTGCAGCTCGCGGTGCCAAAATGACTGGTGGCTGTTGATCTGGCTGCGATATGTGATCTGGGCACACTTTCTATTTTAGTGCCCCCGCTAAAATTTATCCTCCCTCCAACTATGAAATTCCTCCAACCTCGCTTAGAGATGGAGCTAAATTGAATTACGTAGGGGATCTCCGCTGCCACAAACTACACCTCCTTGCTGCTTGTGCTCATGGCTGACACCTGCGACCCTGAACAACTTCATGTGATAACACCCTCGAACTGTCAAATTGAGGCTTTTGTCAGCTCGACGTTGACCGACTTCGGGAGAAAAGAGGAGTTTGCATCGAAAAACTTCTGAAGAGCCAAAGAGCCAAAGCCGATCTGAGTCATCCAAGCCAAAGGGACATGTGTCATAAGATCCTTCACTCCAGAGAGAAGTCACTCCAAGAGAATCGAAGTGTGAAGGCATGAGGATTTCTGAAGGCTGGAGTCCCGAAGTCATCCCAACCATCTGTTGGAAGGGACGTGTGGCAAAAGATCTGCCATTTCCGAGGAAGGTCACTCCAGGAGAAAAGGGAGTGTGTTGAACAAGAAATCCTGAAGTCTTAAGAGCTGGAGTTCATCTAAGTCTTCCGTCAGCTGAGGACAGGTGTCAACAGATCTTCCATTTTGGAAGATAGCCACTTCGGAGGAAAGTGGGGTTGCACGAGTTAAGAACTCCCGAAGCCTGAACTGTCGAAGTAAATCGTGACCGTCGATCTTAGAGGGACACACGTTAGTAGATCGTGTAGTCTGAAAGTGCGAACTCTGGGGGAAAGGAAGTGGAGCGTTGACCAGAAGTTGTCCGAAGCTCTAAAGGTAAAAAATCATGCCAACCGTCAGTTGCCGAAACACGTGAGGACTGGAGATTTACTCCGGGTGATAGTTACTCAGGAAGAATTGAAGAATAAAGGCACGAGAACTCTCGAAGGCCAAAGCATCGAATATCATCAGAGCTGTCCATTGGAATAGGACGTGTGGCGTGAGATCCGTCACTTCGGAGGATTGGTACTCTGGAATAAAGAACACAGAGGAGAGTTGACTGCAAGTCACCCGAAGCGGGGCAAAGTACGGATATCGACCGTTAATCAGGGAAAACATGTGGCACTCGATCTGTAACTCTGGGTATGGAGCACTTCAGATGAAAGAGGTGTTTGGAGTGTTCGAAACTCTCGAACGCCGAAGTCCTGAAGTAGATCACAACCGCCGAGCATGAGGGACGCATGGCACTCGATCTATAACTCCGGGTACAGAGTATTTTGGAGGAAAAAGGCTTTGGAGTGTTCGAAAATCCCGAACGCCGAAGTCCCAAAGTAGATTACAATCGTCAATCACAAGGGACGCATGGCGCTCAATCTGTAAGTTTGGGTACGCAGTACTTCGGGGAGAAAAGACTTTGGAGTGTTCGAAACTCCTGAACGCTGAAGTCCTGAAATGAATCAGGGCCATCAAAATATTTGAGGACATGTGACGTCGGATTGTGAACTTCAGAGATTTGCCACTCCAGAGGATTCACATGGTGGTTGTCTTGGTGTCTGGTCATATCCCATGGTCATATGTGAGTATAGATGGATGGAAGAACCCAAAGAACTTGGGAGAGGATATCTACCAGCTATGAGCTTGGTTCAGAGCATGGAGACCGTGGCTGAAAATCTCTGGAAGAGCAGAATGGAATAGAGACCCCGAATGGGGGTTTTGATTTTATTAAGAAGAATAAAATTTTGACGCCTCACCATGGGTGTGTTACAACAATACTCAAAAATAGCCTTCTTAAATCAATCAACTATGCTTCTATTTATACTTGAAAAGGAATCCTACAATCAATTCCTTTGTTGATGAAGTTTTTCCCAAGATCTCCTAAAATCATGCAACTTGTCTCCTAAAATCATGTAGCCAATTTGGTGGGGGGACAACGTCCCTTAAAAATATCAGTAGCCATCAAGTTTGTTTGGAGAAATAAATGAGGGAGATCAATCTTTTCTAGGTGATTTGATTTTGTGCACTTAACCTTTGGAGATCACATTAATCTTCATATATAACACATATGCAATAATAAAAACCACAAATTACTCTAAGATCAAGCATTTGTCACATTTCAACTTGAATTAAGTTGATCATATATAATTAAATAAACAAGTCATATTGGTCTTCAAAAGGATGAATTTTTCTCATGAAGGTTGTGACTTAGGGGAAATAATGTATTGAATGTAGATGTAGGATGGGCCATTAAATAAACAATTTGGAGGACCATCGGGTCTGACCTCTGGGAGGGCATATATATGATATGAGCTTAAGGGGGCATATGTGGGGTTGAATGTATACGTAATGGGGTAAATGTATATGTAATAGGGGTCAACATAATAATGGGGCCACATGTGTTTGGATGAANAGAGAGAGAGAGAGAGAGAGAGAGAGAGAGAGAGAGAGAGATCACATAGTCATTATTGAGGAACATGTGATTTGGATGTATGTATGTATTAAGGTATTTGGAGGAGGTTTTCATATTCTTTAAGGAGTTATTATGTAACTCATCTCTCTTATCTATCTTGGAGTTGTGCTCCACACTCACGTTTAGTGTACATTGTGTGTACTATGGCTTATTGTGATATCTTAAGTATTTAATGCATAACATTGATTTGGATATATGAATGTATTGGGGTATTTGAAGGAGGTTCTCCTATTTTTAAAGGAGTTATCATGTAACTCATCACTCTTATCTATATTGGAGTTGTGAGCCACTCTCACATTTGGTGTACATGGTGTGTGCTCTGGTTTCTTATGATATTTTAAGGTTATGTTACGTAACAAAGGAAGTTTAATATGGTCGTCCTTCATCTAAGAGTAGTTAAATATGAGGGTGATATTAAATCTCATGAATATGATGCCATTGCTATTTGTGTTCATTGAACCATATGTACATTGCGGATATGGCGGAATAACATAAGAAAATTGGAGAAGTTGTATCAAAGGAATTAATTAAGGCCACAATTGACGTTGAAAAACTTCAAAAGATGGTCACAAGATTAGCTAAGCAATTAAAGAAAGCAAAATCTATTAATAAAGACAAATTAACATGATATAAGATTTTGGAGGATAAAATAATTACTTTGGGAACCAATCCTAAAGATATTGATATTGTCAAATCATTATAGAAGGACAAAAGTGTTGAGATCAAATAATTAAAGCCAAAATTGAATATTCTAGAAGCATATCATGTTCAAACTAAGGAATTAGTTACTACTTATGAGGAGAAGGAAATGTTGATTGCTAAGAATAATGGGTTTAAGTAGAAAAATTATCGGCTTACTTGTAATGTTGATACTCTGATCAGTTAGAAGAGGACAATTGAAGTAGAAAGCTCCTTAGAAATTTATATTTTTAAAAAACAAATTCATGAAAATGTTCCTCCCAAATTTTTTTATTCTTGAAGTATTGTAGTTTCCAAAATGTCTGGCTACTAAAGATAAAACAACAGATTTATCAAGCAGTGAATAAAATCCAAATTATTTAGTTGAACATCTTGTTTTTATGAAAACTATAATTTTTTAACCTTATGAAAAACTTCAAGAATTAAAAAGTAATGTGGTGGTGGAAAAAGAGAAGGTATCTAGTTTGAATGTTGCTTTAGAGGAAAGGAAGATGAAAATTCAAGTCTTATAAAGTCAAATATCCCAAAGTGAACATGATCTT
>SNQJ01S0022173.1:60232-74367 GCA_010110895.2 Picea sitchensis | reverse complement strand
TGAGACTTTATCTGAACAAATTACAAGATATAACCAAAAGACCAACCAATTGGTAAAAGGTGTTCTTCCTCATCTATTTCTTGTATCTTTGACATAATAATTGAATCTAGAAATTTGAATGGATTATCTTTTGTCTGCTTTGTCATTGATTTGACCCTATTTAAATATGGGGGATGATGTGCTATCACATGATTTGTGACTCCATTGGGGAGAACTCCATTAGTTTCTCCTTTTTAGGGTTTCTTCTCTTTTATTTCCATCCTTAAAATTGGAATTGGTTAGTTTGTTGTGCTTTGATTATTGTTTGTTTGTCGTAGAACCAAAATTTAGGAGATTTTCAAGATTTTCTTATAGTGTTTCTCATTTTTGGGCTTCATACATGCCTATTCTTGAGGACAAAAGTGTACATGCATGTTTTTCCTTATGTAAAAGCATGTATATACACATGTTTCCTGAGAGGAAAGCACATATACCTCTTATAAAAGAAAGATTGTAGTTTTGCTTGGATTTTGTTTTTTCCATCTTGTTTCTTGACAAGTTTGAGGATGTTTGATCTGTAGTAACAAAGAATTAAACCTCACTTTAGTGTTTGTCACTAGCATTTTGTTTTAAAAAAAAAGAAAAAAAAATCTTTTGTGTTTCAGTTGTGCATTGTAGTTGCATTTTCCTTGCATTGTCTTTGATTCCTTGAATTGCATTGTATCAATTTGGAAAAGAAAAGGAAAGAAAATTGCATTTTGTTGGATTCATTACACTAGATTTCTTCAGTATTTGTTGTTCAAAGTTTATGGAAAGAATGCCTAGATTCATAGAAGGATTAATATAAATGTAATAATTTATCAATATCTTTTTTATTTCTAGCATTCTTCGAGTCTTCAAAACATCATAAGTTTCACCCTCATTCCCTTTGAGTAAATTATAGACTTGAAATAAGCAATTAATATTTAAAAGCAACTAGACTTTTCTTTATAGAAAACTCATATAGTCTAGGTGTAGAGCCTTGGTGTAGGTTGGAGAGTAAATTCTCCAGGGTTGCGAAATGAAACCAAAACTGCTAAGGAGTGAAAATCCATTAGTAACATAAGGCACTTGTCAAGAAAGTGTGCCTAATCACAAGGTAAAAGCTGAGCAAGCACGAGATTATCCCCCGTGTGTTTGTTTAGTGAGATATGCATGTATGGGAGCTTTATTTGAAGTAGAAAGTCTTCTGGGTGACACCATTTCACTAAATTTTAGGTCTAGGACTGCGTCCTATGTTCCCTGCCCATACACAGAAACTTGACCCATGAATATTCCACCCAACCGTCGATTGAAAAGTGGTAACCATAGTTGCCTCTCCTAGGTTTTAACCCAGGTCATTGCAAGTGAGAATTGATTATGGTACTTGAGACAAATGCATAACATCTGCCTCATCTCCCCTGGAGGGTGCTCGTCTTGTTGAGGGTACTTGCACCATGGGTGATTGTTGCATGATGGTTATGTAGTTGTCTATCATATCTTCATTGTTTGGAGTTGGGCTCTCACCATCCCAGGGTAACTTTTGTAAGGCTGGACTCATGACCTAACCACCCTGAGCTGATTTTTGAGAGAGTGAGTTTGCTTGACTACAACTTATAGAGTCTTTTTTCTAAGTGCGTTGATTTAATTTTTCGACCCCATATAAGGCATTATAGATTTTCTTCTTTTTGAATTAGAGGTTATGACTAAACTTCTTGAGGATACTAACCAAGATACCCCTACCCAAGCAGGTCATTTTTCTTTATTTCTTTGGAAATGTTGGTTCCCCCTTGATAGCCACCTTGAATCTTCTTGGACTCATTGTGGGGCTACCTGTTTGGTTGTCCCCCCCTCACCCCAAATGTCTTGAATTCTCTTATTTCTTCTTAAATAAGCACCTTATGTCAAGAGCATCAAACTAATGTTGACCCTTTTCCTTCTTCGCCAGTGAAATATATTCCTCCTCCTTCTACCTCATCTGGTGAAAGTCTAGCTCCTAGTAACTAGAAGTCTAAAATGAATAGGAAGAGGAAGAATAAGAATAAGAAACAAATAAAAGGGGGAAAGTCACTAACCACTACAAGTCATGCTATAGACATGTCATTGGTCGTTGCAAGTCATACTGGAGATAAGAAACCAACCACTGCAAGTCATGTTAAGGGAAAGCAAGCAACCACTACAAGTCTCGTTGGGGGAAAACAACCAACCAATGCAAGTCATGTTGGGGTATCAATATTGTTGAGAAATATAGACAAATAGGATGCAAGCCTAAGTTCCCTTATAAAATTTGCAAGGGAGATCACCTTATTCATATGTGCCTTGATATGCCAGAGGTACAAAGAGTGTGGTCCTTATCTAAAGTTTATTATGTTCCTAAAACACCTTTGGTTTCCTATCAACCCATTCAACCATTGGTTGATGAAGTGGTCAAGTTGCTGCAATTTCCAATCGATCCCACTCTTCACTCGGAGAGTGATATGCAATCTTTAGTTGATCTCACTGTTCATTTAGAGAGTGATATGAGTACTAATCCAATTTTCTTTACTGCCATTTCAGAATCTTCTAGACAAGGGGGCATTCCGCTCACTTCGAGGATGCTCCCTCCAATGAGAATTCCCTTTTATTGGAATAATCTAGTTGAGCCTTGCCTTCCTTTTTCTGCACCCTTCCAAATAAGGTTTGAAGATTATTCATTAAATATTTACCGATGTATAGTAGATGAAGAGGCCTCCTCTAGCATTTTATCCTCCTTATCTTGGAAAGTTATGGGTTCTCCCAAGCTTGTGTCAGCTACTAGTCAACTACCGACTTTTGATAGAAGACCTAGTGAACCTTTGGGGAATCTTCCTTAGTTTCCTATCACATTAGGTGGGATGACTATCTTAGTCGATATTATCATTGATGACTACCCATTGAACTTTAGTAGGATCCTTGGGCATGATTATGTGCATGCTATGAATGTTGGTGTGTCTATGCTTTTTGGTGTGATGCGATTTCCTCACAATGAAAGCATTGCCACTATCAATTAGCTTGCATTTGATAATCACCATCCTTATTCGAATTTATACCATGTTTCCCCTTTATATCTTCCTAGTATCTGGGTGGACTCTACCCCTTCATGGGTGAATTACGTGGCATCAAATCTTAAGTATTCAATTACTACTAAGAGAGAGCATTTGCACTTAAGTTTTCCTTCTTGGGACATGGTCCCAACAATTGACTTTGTCATTGATTTTGAGGAGTATTTTAATTCATAGTCACCTTATTGGGATGTGGTCCTATCAATTGACTTTGTCATTTCTTGCTTTCTCAAAACATGGTCTCAATAATTGATCAAGTAATTTATTAAATGGGGGCATTAAATCCTTTTCTTCCCCCTTTTGGCCCAAGTGAATGTTTTGATGTATGCTATTTTCAATATAGTGTTCTTCCTTTAGACGAAGCATTCTTGGAGGCTATGATTAGTTTTGACATTATGTCATATGATTTTTCTTTCATCCTTTCCAAATACCATTTCCTTGGAATGGATTCACTAACAATCAAATCTAGCCCTGATTTGCCTTTTGAGTATGATGTCACTATTTGTGGATCCTTTGGTGTTTTTTAATCTCTATCATTGAGATACAAGTTAGTGTTCCTTTTGAGTCTATTTTCTCTTACCATAGAGCATCAAATTTATCCTCCAAGTTTGACTTCTTTGGTTATAGATTATTGGATTCATCTTATGTGTTTGATTTCTTTTGTAAATATTCAAACCCTTATCATGTTAAGTTTGTTTATGCAAACTCCATCATTGATTTCAATTTTGATTTTCCTCTTGAGTTTGATCTCATTATTTGTAGGTCCTTAAGCCTTGGTGTCTGCGAGTCTTCGCTGGTAGACTTTGGCATGGTGATGAATATTGTTGAAGACATCAAGGTTGAAGATACCTCTATCCAAGCAACTCTTATTAGATGTTTCTTTTTGGATCTTTTAGATATGATCATGTTATTGTTGTTTCTTGGGTACAAGACTTAGAGATGGATTCTTTGTTGCTTAGGGATCATACTTTGTGCATATTTTAACTCGGTCAGGTATATTACAAAAAATGAATATAGTTTTAGGTTGCCCCTCTACTATGATGCATTTAAAATTTTTTCCATCCAAATTTTCCATGGGGTCGAGCTTGTTGGATGTTGGTGCATAAGCCCTTTTTTATTTTTATTTATTTTTATTTTTTCTAGTTTTCCCTCCTTTAATATAAGATCTTTCCTATGATGGGTTTCTCTAGTTTAGCACATTTTTTCCATCTAACACCCATATTGTTAATTTATGGTAGGATCGAGAGCCCTTGTTGTCTGATATTACATTATGAACCTCATTCATCTTTCTCGTCTACTTCTGACCATCCCCATGGGGGCTACCACCTTTATATTTGGTTTGATTTGCATTTGTTGTGCTTATCACTGCACACGTGTTTTAGTAAGGGATGATTTTAGGGGCTAAATTTTGCTCATGGGCTAATTTTCCATGTTTTTTCCAAAAATGATTTTCACTATTTTAAAAATAATTCGCCCAAATTCTATAGGATAAAATTATTTTATAAAAACTATATAAAATACTTAGAAATTTGAATATTTCTAAAAAATATCGCCAAACATTTATAGTTGACATATGAAGGATTAGTAATATTCGCCAAAGTTTCTACATTTAAAAATAAATTTCCATCCTTAAAATCATCCATGTACAGTAACAATTTTACCTAATGCCTCATTGTAGTTTTCCACATTATGCTCACCACCTTTGCATTCTTTTTTTTTTAAATAAAAAAGGGGGAGAGCCTGCTATACTATATTATCAAAAATTGTATCAAAATGTACATAGTCGAGATTCTGTATCAGTCAAAATGCTGTCGGAAACCGGAAACCAGCATCGAAACCAAGCATAAACAACTATAATCTGTCGGCACCTGTCCTGCCCGGAGGAAACCAGGACAGGTGCCCAGAGTCTAAGAAAACATAAAACTAAAACCATAAAACATAAAATAGTAGCATTAAACTAAAAACCATAGGACATGAGAGGCCTAGGTAGTTGGTGACCTGTCATCATCAGTTGCTTTCCCCGTGGGGCCGACCGGGATGGCAAAAGACTGAGCACATAAGGGACACTTCCGCCGATCTGGAGCGCCAGAGTAGGCATCCAGAAAGACGTCCAAGCGCTGGCTCATAATGCTTGCTCGATGCTCCAGGTCAGCCATGTGGCTGCGGAGCTCAAACACCAAGGACAAGTGTTCCTCGTGGAGGAGAGGTCCATGCATGCCTCCACCTACGTCCTCGCGCCTCGCTTCGTTCTGGCCATCACAACGACCTTCCTTCACCATCGCATCTCCATCATCGACTGCGTCATCCAAATCTGGCCTGGGGATCTCTTCCACAATGCAGCCAGGAGGGAAGGCTTCCACCCCCGAAGTGAGTGTGCAATCCCCACCGCTAAACCTCCCTATGTCACTCATCAGCTCCATTGGCGGCAGGTCCCCTTCTACTATGCAGGCCGGGTACAATTGCTCGTTGCCACCCTCAATCGTTGCTGTATCCATGCTGCTACAACCCATAGCCTTCTCAGCTATGGTGGAGAGCAGAGCTCGCTCCTCAACGCGAGCCTTCTTTCTCATCAGAGCGGTAGCCATTGCTAAAGCGCATTTGAGCTGCTCTTTTCGCTGACGCTGTTCCTTACGGGCATACCAAGCGGACCCACGACGAGGCATTCCTCGTTTCCTTGGCATGTTGCTGAGGTTTGTCCAGGAAAAACACACAGACCGGGACGAGGATAGGAACCAATTCAAGGCACTCACATCAATTCTCCAGGGCCTCCAGACGCAGAGCAGAGCCAAGACCGGTGCAGAAAGAAACTCATAATCCATCTGCATAACCCAATAACCACCTTTATCATCGCTGTTGCTGGTCTCGTTAATACTCGCGCGGGGGAGGAGTCCTCCCATGGCAGAGCTGGTGTTAATGCGGCCCTCCATCCGTAGTGTGGGTGGTGTGGATGCCACGCCCAGCATTTAAGCCTTGGCTGAGTGCGGGGACAGTTGGCACTCCTTCGCCACTTGTCACCCCATACGGGTACCACCTTTGCATTCTTAACTACCACTCTTCTTTGGATTACTTGTTTATGCATTTTAGACCTACCCTACCTTGGAAGAAAGTTGCTAATGAGAGTTTACTTCCTACCCAATTCCCTTTTTACATTTTTTTGCATGGATATGTTCCCTGCACTTGGAAGATAGCTACATGCCTTGCGACACTTGTTTATTCCACCATGCTTTGGCATTGTTTTATTCATTTTTAGGCTTTATAATATAAAAAAGAAAAAATATACTATATCTATAAAAAGAAGGCGAGGGGGAATAAATATCTCTATAATCATTTTATACGTGGCAGTGATCCAATTATGTTTCCTTTGAATAAAGAACTTGTTTATCCTTCACAAATTGGGTCTCGGTATTTCCTTAGGAGCTAAACCATGATTTTTTGAGTCTATTACTCCTTTGGTTGTTTATTATTCCAATCATTATGGAGAATCTATCAATGCCTCCTGCATTGCAGATTTATATCATCGGTCCCTTTTGGTGTCAATTATTACCCAAGTCACTATTATGTCATGATTATGTTCAAGGAATGTCTTTAAGCCTATGTCAGCCATTCCTTAGATTTCTTGACTGTTCATGTCGGCCTTCCATGTTGTCAATTTTTTATTAGTTTCATCGACATAAACAATGTTTCCCCTTGTTAGTGTGGGACGACTCATTATTTCCTTTTCACTAGTGATTATTCTTCTATCAACTACAAGACATTGCTCTGGGAGATGGACTTAGAGTTGGTAACACCCTAGGAATTACTTTCATCATTGATAGGCACCTTATGCTCAACAAATGACATCTTGTCATTTGTTGCTGACTAAATGGTTGCCCCTATGTTTGACAACAAGACCTTTATTCACATAGTGGGATTCATTTTGTACATTGGTTTCCATTTTCATAATTGGTGGAATTCTTCACCTCTGTAAGTGACTTTCATTATTGGTTGTTGTTTAAAGAAAAGTTTTTTCACACTACTTTCATACGGTGCATGTCGAAGATGTAATTGATGATGTGTTCACTCCGGTTTTGTCCAAGACCTTCAAATCATATAATATTCTTGATACCAACACTTGTTGGTTAATGGGGGCTCCCACCTTTATATTTGGTTTACTTTGCAATTGTTGTGCTTATCGTTACACACATGTTTTACCTAATGCCTCGTTGTAGTTTGCCACATTATGCTCACCACCTTTTCATTCTTAACTACCACTTTCCTTTGGATTACTTGTTTTTTCATTTTAGACCTACCCTACCTTGGAATAAACTTTCCAATGAGTGTCCACTTCCTACCCAGTTCCATTTTTGCATTTTTTTGCAAAGGTTTGTTCCCTGCACTTGGAACATAGCTACATGACTTGCAACACTTGTTTATTCCACCATAATATGACATTCTTTTATTATTTTTTAGGCTTTATAATATGAAAAAGATGAAAAATCCTATATCTATAAAAAGAGAGAGAGGGGAATCATGATCTCTATAATCGTTTTACATGTGGCAGTGGTTGAGTTATGTTTCCTTTAAACAAAGCACTTGTCTATTCTTCACAAATTGGGTCTTGTTATTGCCTTAGGAGCTAAACCACGATTTTTTGAGTGTATTACTCCTTTGGTTGTTTATTCTTCTAATCATTATGGAGAATCTATCAATGCCTCCTCCATTTTGGATTTGTATCATTGGACCCTTTTGGTGTCAATTGTTTCCCAAGTCAACATTGTGTCATGATTATGTTCAAGGGATGTCTTTAAGAATGTGTCAACCATTCCTTATATTTCTTGACTGTTCATGTTGGCCTTCCCTATTGTCAATTTGTTCTCAGTTTCATCAACATAACCAATGTTTCCTCGTGCTAGTGTGGGAGGACTCATTATTTCCTTTTCACTAGTGATTACTCTTCTATCAACTACAAGACATTGCTTTCGGAGATGGACTTAGAGTTGGTAGCACCCTAGGAATTACTTTCATTATTGATAGGTACCTTGTGCTTAGCAGATGACATCTCATCATTGGTTGCTGACTGAATGGTTCCCCCTATGTTTGATGACAATACCTTTATTCACATAGTGGGATTCATGTTGTATCTTGGTTTCCATTTTCATAATTGGTGGAATTCCTCACCTCTATTAGTGAATTTCATTATTGGTTGTTTCTTAGAGAAAATTTTTGTACAATACTTTCATATGATGCATGCTAGAGATGTACTTGATGATGTGTTCATTCCAGTTTTGTCCAATACCTTCAAATCATATCATATTCTTGATACCAACTCATGTTGGTTAATGGGGGATGCCTTAATTCCCTCCTTCCAATGGATCTCTTCCCATTGACACTGTTATCCCCAACTTCTAGGGATAACTAAGGAGATGATGTCTCGAGGCCCTCAGGTTGCAGACATGGAGTACCGAGAGACAACTTGACCAACAATGTCCACTTGCACAGACATATACCCACCTCACCACCACAACTCCAGGTTCATCACGACGACATCCACCACACTAGCTTGGTCCATAAGACATTGGGTCTTTCTCCATGAGGTACAAGCCAGGTATTATGGTGAGTGTCATTTCAATATTTGAAGCATTTAAGATTGTTGCATTTATAACTGCTTTTGATTATGTAACCCCTGCTTGGACCTTATGCTCTTTATCCTGTTTCACCTTGGTGGTTAAAATTTTGACCTAGTAAGTGGTCACCCTTAGGGATGGGTTTTCTACTGGGAGGTCCTCTTGACGAGTCATCATGCCATTCCCTACCATTCTTGTCACTTTCCATATTGCATCCCCTCATCTCCTTACCTTTTGGGATTTTCAGGTGTATTGACCTAAGAAGGGGTTGTCCTTCATTTCATGGGAAGAAGGGGCTGAAGGCACAGAGGGGAGATAGTTGGAAAAAGATAAAAGCCTACTTATGAAACTTCTAAATGCTCGCCCAAAGAGGTCTTAAGAGAAATGAAACGATTCTCCTTAAAAATCAAAGACTTGCAAAATAAAATTAACATTATATAAATGTCCCCACTTGTTGAGGTGTGTACACTTATAGGGTGTCCCTTTCTTTCCTTGCATATGGAACTCTATGTACCTCTAAATTTAAGTTCCCTTGTGGTACTACCCCCCAAGCTAATCGATTCACCAATAGGGATTACCCAAGGTTTTGGATTATTAATTAATTAATGACATTAAATGGGTTTGGAAAAAAGATGTATTGAAAATGAAGGTGCAACACACCTCTTCAAAGGCGCCCATACATGAGACACTACAACCCCTTGTATGCCATGAACTCCATGCCCAAAAGTCTTCCCCCCATCCATATCATAATTTCCAAATGTCTTATAGGGAGGTTCCAAATGGGAAACAATCCTTGACCTAAGGGATGATTCACCCAATAGGTCATCTTGTCAACCCTCCCATACCTAAACTTGGTAAGTTGTATAATGCCTTTAAGAAATTGTTTAATTTGATGAGGTGGTTTTGGATGTACATGCTTAGGTGGCTCTCTTATTGATTTGATTTAATCATCATGATGAATTTTAATTGAGATCCTTGGAGGGCGTATCCATTTTTATTTGCAAGACCTAGCTGGGGGACAATTTTGGAGGAACAAGCCTAGCCTGGGTTTCCATGAGGCTTGAATCCCATAGGTTGGATACCAGGATCCACTTGATGGATCATGAAGACATACCATTGGAGGCCTAGAAGACATCATGGAGGACCTAACCTAGCCTTTATCACGCAAACATTTTTCACAAGAAGACGAAAACGTCACCTTTGAGGGCTTGACATCATAGTGGGGCTAGGGTTTGGTGGAGGTTGAGGACACTTGGCACGTTTTGAAGGAAAGAGCCCATGAATTGTGGATGAGATGGATTGGATAGAAGACACTTGGCCTTTCGAGGCTTAGCTCACCCATCTCCAACTTAATGACTTGACTTAAAGTGCCAAAAGTTACCCAAAAGGGAGGGTGACGTCATGTTTTAGGGTTTCTTTCATGTGCAAATTATGAATTAAAAAAGTATTATTTTGTGTAAAGGGGAAAGATTAGGGCTGTTGATCCATTATATTTTGGTTTACCCTAAATTATGTGGACATACTATGTTTAGAACTTCTGTATAAATAGAGATCATTTGTATCTCATTTGATCATAGCTTTCCCATTGTGAGAAGACTATGTGGATGCAATTTTCGCTATACTTGAGGATTTTTGGTATCTATCTCTCTTGAAAATTATTTTTGGTGTATCTCTTGATGAATGTATGAGACAGGGTGGTGCACACCTCTTGGAGACTCTTTCTCTTTCTTATGGATGGTTTGTCTTGGTGAAACTAGGGTTTGATCTTGCAACTTTCTTGGTTTTTGGTAAGGAAAATCTGCATTTCTCTTGCTTATTTCATGATATTGTTGGTCATAAACCATAGGAGGAGTATAATTACATACACCCTCCATCAAGTTCTTATCATTTACTAGTTTAAAAATCTCTTATTGCAAGGTATCTTGGAGGAATACAAGGGTGTACACCCTCCTTGATCTATCTTGAAGTTGGTTTACATACCTTAGGGAGTAAGATGATTTACACCCCTAGGCTTTTTGTTGATCTAAATTGTATTTTAAAGACTTGATTCACCCAAATATTAAAGACATTGATATGAATTTTTCATTGGAGAAATAAATTGCTTGCCTTGGTAAACATGATTTAGTAAGATATGAATCTTTTTCAAGTTGCGATCTTTTGTTGATGCCTTAGGGTTGCTATACCCTCTAGGGCATCTCACATAGCTTAGTATTTTTGTTGTTGTTATAAACTTTTATCTACAACCATTAGGGCTGCAGAAACCCTAACACAATTTCATTAATAACTCACTACTCAACCGTCTAAAGTTGCTAAATTTTTTCCCTTATAATCTACTAAAGCTAGTGCACTTTTTGGGTGGTTTGTTGGCAATTTTTGATGGTTGATATATTGGCTATAAAAAATTGAATGCTACAACCATAAGGCTGCAAATTACATCTCTGCAACACATTTTCTTCCAACCTTATTTCATGCTAGAGTCCTGCTCTTTCATTCTCTAGTTCAACTAATATTTACTAGCTTGTCTCTTGCTTAATCAATGAGACTTTTAACATCTTTATTTGCAGCTATTATTATCATTTTATTGATGATATATATTATTGCTTACTTCTGTAATTAGGGACAAAAATATTAAATTTCTTGTCCACCTAACATATTACGTATATACTTGGCTTTTCTTGTGTCTCAGGCAGGTACAATCACCCTTTGCAGGTACTCATATCTCTTGGAAACCATTGGCTATCATCAAGAATCTTTCCCAATCCTTTTCCACACTTAGTATCTTGACCTATACGGGATACACTTCCGTCATACCACTTTTCATCTCTTCCCCCCCTAGGGTCACCGAGATTGCACCCTTGAGGTAATTACTTCATCTATAAAGTGACGAGAATACCTGCCTAAGGTGAAAGTGGGTAGGTGTTCTCTTAGTTGTCACCATTTTGTGGTTAGGTTGGGATTTTCAAAACCTACATATTTCGTGATAACATTTTGGTGCCGTTGCCAGGGAGGATTTAGAATCCTCTTCTGAACCCTAATGAATCTTTGGAAACCTATCCCAAATCCATTCCATAGTTTTCCTGGCGACTCCAACTGAGGGAAGTTCCCTCTCCCCTTTCCATCCTTTCATGACCCTTGATCTCATCTGGTGACTCCATTGAGGTATTACCCTAAGTAATGGAACCATGGCCTCATGGGACTTGCCATCGACATTCCATAAGGTGTACCCTTCCATTGATGTTCAAAATATCCCCGAATATCCAAATCATTTCCCTACAGAGTGGAGGGAAAGTTTCCCTAAATTTAATGGTGATCTAGCTCTAGCAGTCACCCATGTCATCAATTATATGAAGTATGCTTCAAGATTAAATGTGCTACATGAATATGTGATGATGAAAATTTTTGTATCTTTATTGGAATCAAGTCAAAGAAATTGGCTTGCACACTCATGTAATACAAAGAGTATCCCATCTTCTACCAAGCTCATTGAAGAATTTCTCAGGAATTATCGGACAACTACTCATAATTTGCAAGATACTTTCCAAGAGGTCAAACACGCTCTTTGCAGAGAAGGTTTTTTGATGGATTATGAGAAAATAGAAGAATACATGTTTGAAGAAAGTTACCAAGAAGATTTGGATGAAGTTTATCATGTTGTAGATCTAGATGAGACATTTGATGAAGATGAAGTGCTTATATCTTCTCTTCCACTTGGTGAAGACATCCATGCCTCTTCTCTCCTACACATCAAGAAGAGAACATGATGAGTTGTGACCCTTTTGACGATCTTGATGATGTTTTATTCCATGACTTTGGAAGTGAATAAATATCATAGGAGCCCTTGGATGCAACAGATCCTTTTGAAAGAAAGCACTCAAAGCGCTCTGTATTAATAATCAAGCCTATTGTGATGAAGAGGCAATGGAGGAGTGTGTCCATAAAGAGAAAGAAGAATTCCAATGAGGTGCAACATGATGAGAGGCCTCGTGAGGCATAATTATATTTTCTCACGCTTGATGAAGTTGAGGTTGTCCAACCTTACTCTCCTCCTACACATGAAGTTGAAGAAGCAACTATTCTCAATGATGAAGAATCTAAAGATCCAGTTGAAGCCACCATAACCTATGTTTTTCTTGCACAAGAAGACAAAGAGATAGTCATTTTCAGTCACACTGATGGTCTTGTGAAAAAACCCTTATATATGGTTGATGAGCATATTGACACTTTCATATAGACTAGGAGATGCAGATAGGACTTTGTTCATTTCACTTTTGACAGAGACCCCATTTACGACATTGAGGGTGGCTCTCGAGGAAAAGGGGTTGAGTTGTCATCAACAAGATGGTCTTCATGCATATATGATTCATATGTTTGGCATCTTGATGATGATATGATTACATATTTGTTCCTTCCATTCAAGGATGAATTGACGCAACATTTTCAGGATGATTTTCGACCATCCCTTGGGAGTTATGATGCAGATCCTTTTGGGGATGCAAAATTGTTCTATGAGTATTTTCAACCACCTTCATCCTCAATTTTAGTTGAACACCAGGACATGACAATCCAAGAGAAATCAAAGGTTCACTCTACAAAGAAAAAATATTTTCATATTGGGGATTTTTACAAAGATTTGCAGATGAAGAGGCCATGTTTTTCTTTCTCTAGACTTGATATTGTCCCTCACCTCATTCATTCTTCTCAAGGAAATCATGAGGTCTTTTTGGGATCTCTCATATCTTCTCAGTCTTCAAGAAGCAGTGATTACACTAATGGAGATGAAGATGAGCCATCATCTACATATGATAACCCTCTTTAGAGATGTATTGATCGAGCTTGTGCCTATCCTTTTTGGCATGATTTCCAAGACGATCAAGATTGCGGCTACTCTTTTCAGCAAGATTTGTTCCCTCCCACCGATCTCCATGAGTCTCATTTCATGATTGATTATATGTCTATTGATGCTCAAGATTATTATGTGCTGGACTTATATTTGTTGTTTCACATGATTAAGTACATGGGGAGCTATCTTGATGAAATGATGGACAAGTGGTTTCACTGTGTTGATGGGAAAAATTGACCTGCCATCAACTGGAAGAATAGATCCGATCTGGGGTTGTCTAATTAACCCAAGCCATTTGGTATGACCTATCCTGATGGGTTTAATGACTCCGTTAGCCAACTAGGGTCCTAAAGATAGCAAAATGAAATAAACTAACTAAAGAAAAGATTCTAACAATCGACACAATAATTACAAATATTTATCTAAGAATGTGAATATACAAATGATTATGAACAATTTATATACAGTTTAAAAGGGTTGCATGAAATCTTGCGAAAATGATTGTTTGATAAAGTTTCTGAATCAAATATGAACAACACTGTTTATTTTTATTTTTAAATATATTAAACAAATAAATACTAAATGAATACGATTGAAATAGTGACACAAAAACAA
>SNQJ01S0022173.1:49150-60182 GCA_010110895.2 Picea sitchensis | reverse complement strand
CGACACAATAATTACAAATATTTATCTAAGAATGTGAATATACAAATGATTATGAACAATTTATATACAGTTTAAAAGGGTTGCATGAAATCTTGCGAAAATGATTGTTTGATAAAGTTTCTGAATCAAATATGAACAACACTTTTTTTTTTTTTAAAGATATTAAACAAATAAATACTAAATGAATATGATTGAAAGAGTGACACAAAAGTAGTCAAATCTAATTAATGTAATCATCATTTCATTTATAAACAACTCTAAATAAAAGAACAGAATGCATCTACTAACTTCTAATTGATTAGTCAACTGAGTTTATCTTCCTGTGTTGTATGAACTCCTTCTTGTCCTGCTTGTGAGGGAAACCTGTGAAAAAACAATACTAATACTTCCAGAATAAATTCAAAGAAGTGTTTGATGTGTTGGAGTGAGAATATAGCAGCATAATGATGACTGATTAAAAATCCCGTGATCTTATGATAATCAATAACTAAGATCGAGAGAAAACTCAATTATGAGTATTGATTTTATCCATCATTTAACATTAGGAATAAATTCAATCATAATCAAATGACAGATCAATCACACATAAAAAATGGAATAAAAAATTATGGACAACATATAACATTTAACAGTATGAAAACACCATATGATAACAAGCTAAAACTAAAATCAACCATAATAACATTCTTATAATACAATAGTAATGAAAGAACAAAATGGAATAAGAATCACAGAGGTCTAAAGCCAAAGATGAATTTCTTTCTCATATTCTTTCTCAAAATCACATGCCCATATTGTAGTCTTGGACGATTTTTTTGGATAATAGACTCTTAAAGATGGAAAAAATTAATTAATACATAAATGATAGAAATTAACCATGTATTGATAAAAAATACTAAAGCTAATTTAAATCAATGCATAATCAATTATTAAAATAATACGAAGATATTATAATGAAAATAAAACCATTTTACTCACACGACAAAAGCCATTAAGCAACCTGGAATTCCATATTCTTCTTTGAAAATACTCCTCCATTCTCCCAAAGCTTCCAACCATCCGTTACTCCATTTGAAAAGAATAAAAGTTTAAAAAATAAATAACATACAAAAAAGAAAGGATAAAAATCCTCCTCTCAAATTCTTGGATCTCTCTGGCTCTGAACTTTCTCATATATTTATACCATGAGTGAACAGTCTGGGCGTCACTAATAATTTCCGCCACCTGAAATTTTCCTCGTAAAGATACCCAAATATCTCTCAAATCGTGCATTTGTTTGGGAAAATCTCTATGGGGAAGGTAAACATGGCCATTTGGGAAATGGGTTTTCAACCGTTTCTTCAAATTCCTCACAGTTTGGCTGAAATGAGTCCTGCAAAATCGCCTGTCTGATCTTGACATCTTTCCAAATTTTATCTGTTGTTGCTCATAAAATTATTTGTAGCAATCCAATATTATTTTTGGATCAATCATCTTGAACGTATTTGGATAATAAAATCAAGCCATGATCAGATCTGTACCAAATAGCTGATAATAGAAACCCGTGAAACAAAAAGAAACCTAAATTAATAACCTAAAAATTGTGAATAAAACAAAATCTAGAACAATAAAATAAAAAATGAATTTAAACTGAATATAAGTTCTAAACAAACATTGTTTATAATTTCCTTTCAAATATGATCTTAANAATTTAATTAATTAATATCACCAAATGATTTTATGAAAATGAGAAACCAACCAAGATATTATTTGATGAAGTATTGAACACATTATTCAAAATAGTCAAACTTGCTAATGAGCAAAAGAAAGAACACATAATCATAATTTAAATGAAAGTAAACAGTTGATGAAAATTAACGTTTTTGTTTAAATTGAGATTTCTATGCTCGTTTCTAAATTTTGACATATACTCTTGTAATGAATGTCTCATACTATAGTGAATGTCTTAAGTTTGTCTTAAAGCAATCCAAGGTATGGAACTATTTGAAAATGTTGATTCTGTAGCTCATCATAATTATCAAGATTCTAATGGGGACCCTTTAAATTTTGTAAAAATTTAGGGGGAGTTGTTGGGGCCCGACACACTGGTTGTATGACTTCACTTGGCATCACCTATCACTGGATCTCCATGGCCCCAAGTAATTAGGTAGGTCATCTTGCTTTCCTTGCATTTGCATCTTGATTGATCATGATAGTTACTTTCATTTCATATTTCATTTTGTTATACTTGTATATTGATTTCATGTTTAGTTTAGAATTTTTTGAAAAAATGCTAAAAATTTTCTTTTCTTGATTAGCTTTCATTTTTTTTATTTTGATATATATAGACGAAGGGTGATAGAACCACCCCATATTTTACAGAGTTGTTGGGGCCCAACAAATGGTGACTTACTGGGTGAAGCAATTATCTCTGATCTGGTAAGATTTCATCTCAGGAAGAAAAGAATAAGACTTGAAAAATGATTTAAGCTCCCTGAAATAAATTCACTCTGAGACCATATAGTATTAAGATAAGCTCAATGTTATAATCATACAATAAATTTTTCTTTGCAGGGGATTATAATCTGAAATAATGTCTTAATCAAAGAGTCACGATGTTTATAAAAGAACTTCAATACTGTTGACAGAGCTACTGCTGCCGGCAGACATCCATAGCCTCGACAGGGATGTCATTTAACCCACTCAAATGATTTAATCCCATCCAATAGTTGTATCCACATGATGTATACTTCCATAATAGTTAATTCAAAAACATATACTTGCTACCTCTCGACCCGACATTGCTTCGTTGCCAACAGGCCTGTTCAGTATCTTGACGAAGTTGTCTTGGTATCATGTGTGCATTTACCCATTGCCAACGAGCCTGTTCAGTACCCCGACGGGTTTACACACACTTCTCACACATAAGTGCTTTCAACCCTCTTATGCCACTTTTAAATAGTAGAATGATTATATATTTATTGATGACAAAGAGAGCGGGGTGATACTGGAGGTTAATTGCAATACAGGTGAAAAGTTGATCAAGTTATTTATTTTCTTTCAAAACTGGAAGTTTTATCATGGTTTAGAGATTTTAGATTTCCTTTAAGAAATCATCTAGAGAATGGGGAAGCACTTAAAAGTGATTCCTTAAGAATATGGACGGTGTAAAAAGTTTAAAGATCATCGTAATTCTCAAAGATTTAAACCACATCTCTGGTGTAATACTCTGGCAAAGACAATGATGACAAAATGAAAGTGACAATTGACTTAAAAATCAATTGTCTGAGCTATATATTAATATCAGGACCTTTTTGAATTATTTCAAATTGCTTGAAAAACATAAGTCTTAAAATAAATGCTTCCTTCGACAATATTTTTTTTGATCATTTAGGTTTTTGTGGTGAGAGATTTGTGTAGAAATTGTCGGAAGAACCACAATGTTTTTGATAGTTTGTCCATGTTTCAGATCCACAAAAGGATCCATATTCAGGACATAAAAGCCTGAGGAAAAATAAGAGAGGAACCCTTTATTAAGGGTTCCTCTCTTATTTTTCCTCAGGCTTTTCTGTCCTGAAGATGGATCCTGTTGTGGATCCGAAACGTCGACAAACTATCAAAAACACTGTGGTTCTTCCGACAATTTCTACACAATAGTTTTTTTATCAGAAATATATTGATTTAAAAAGAAAGATACGAAGAAAACTCATTCAAAGCAATCAAAGAAAACAAAAAACACACAACAAACCAAATGAAATTTTATTAATGGGATTCAAAATCGGAAGTACACAAAATCAAAGCAACAAAATAAATTTTTTCACGATACGATTTTGGCCAAAGATAAACTTGAGCTTTTGGATTCACTAGCATCTCACTGTAAAATAAAGGAAGAACTAAATCATATAAAATATCACGTGTGAGAAAGTTCTTTTCTTAAGATAGTGATGCATGAGATGCTACTTTGACCAAGCATTATTATTAAAAATAAAAGAGACCAAAAGAAAATAGAAAAATCCTTATTAAGATGAGTGCAGTCCTACTCGTGACACCTTGGGTCAGGGTTGAATTGATAGTTCAAATTTACTTATCGCTTTACTTTCCATTTAAATTTTTTCATGATGATACTGCGTTTTTGAAAAGAAATGTTGAATGAAAAGCAGAGAGAAAAAATTTAAAGTGGACTTCCCTGACAACATTCATATTGTGGTTATCTTGGTGTACCCACTTGTGTTCACAACTGCATTATTACACAAAGAAATATTAATAAAGAAAAATAAAGGAAACCTACTCCTAAACCTACTCTAAACTACTAAATAAATCAAAACGCTAAGTAAAATCGTATTTCCAGTGCAGCCACAAAAGCATCTTCAATCCTGCAAAGCATAGAAAGTCGAAAATCAGAATAAAAGAATGTAGTATTTGCAGATACAAAAGAAATATGTCATGCTTACCTTTTTAAAAACAAAACAAGCACGACCTTACCATTCTTTTGAAACTTCTTGATGTATGAATCTTCCAACCATTCTACAATCTGGTCGTGATATGGGTCATAATGGAATGGAAGAGTGTAAGTAAGTTTGGAAAACTTGTCAATATTATGGGGACCTGACATAACCATCAACCAAGGCCGAAGTGCCCCATCTTTCTGACAATTCTCCAAGTGTTCATCAATTTCTTCACATGGAGGATCTAGAAAAATCATGTAATGCTTACTTCCTAGATATTTAGGTAGAAACAAAGAAAACACAACTTTATCTTTATTATGAAGATTTTTTAGATACGAATCTTCAAGCCATTCTAAGATCCTGTCATAAAAATTAGGATGAAAACTATGACTTTGATGAAATGGATATATCAATGGGGAACACATCATAAGAGGATTCATGACATCAGTTAGATAATTGGTTTGAACGCTTCCTTTGATGATATTGATGCGTTTCAAAATGTGAAGCATAAACATTAAAATTAGAATAATCAAAGAGCGAATAGAATATTTGATTTCCATAAGAATAAGTGCATTGTCTTTTTCAACAATAATCGTGTAAAATCATCTTGAAAAATGTCATTTTCCCATGTGAGGTAACTGAGTGAAAGAGCATCAAATCCAGCTTCATAAATGTTATGTTTGGAGACGAAAGTGAAAGAGCATCAAATCCAACTTCATAAATGTTATGTTTGGAATTAATTTCACCAAATTTTGGCATATCAAAAAGATTTGATTGTGATGGCAAAGAGTAAGATACTGTGGGTAAAGTATCAAGTCCACCAGAATCAAAGAAGAGATCGGGATATAAAGAGTAAAATGAATCATAAATGAGCACATGAAAAAAATATCTTGAGCTATGATATTTAACAATGCTATTCTCAAGACATTCCTCTTTACTTTCCTTAAAACTTTCACTCCGTTTTGGTGATAAATTCTTCAACATAATATGATCATCTAAATTTGTCTCCTGTATGATAGATAATTCAAAACTTTCACGACAAACATCTGATATTTCTTGTGGATAAGGTATGATTTGTAGATGAGGGTTTAAGGTTTCTTCTTCCAATTGCAGATCTACATCTCTAATCAGTTTCATTGGAATGTTATAATTCTTAAGATCGTTTTCGTCACCTAAGTGTTCTTCAATAACTGAACTTAAGTATTGATTAGAGCAAGAGTTAGAAGAATATGGACATTCACCTTGACCCAACATCAAATCTTCTTCCACGATGGTCGAGGACTGATTATATAATGATTCAGAGGAAAAACCAATTTGATTTTCTGTAAGAACATTTTTAATGGATTCTACCTCCCTTGATTGTTCAAAATTTTCGAATGGATTCCTTTCATCCTCTGAACAAAATTCTTCTCGCAATTGAGTGGTAGGATTTGCAACTGATTCATCATTCGCTATTAAATGCGACTGGATGAAAGGGATGCAAGCATCATAGAGGAGATTTAGTACAAATGACATGTCATCAAGATTAAATTTACAGAGAACATGATGGATTCTCGTTGAAAAGTCTTCTGGAGATGAATTTCTGTTGATTAGTAAAGTCTCAAATTCTTCACATAATTGATTGTAATCATAGTTTTCAAAATCATCTAAAAATTCATCTACAAATTGAAACCAATCAATAATGTGATATGCTGGAAAAGACTCAAACCAATGTTTAATCCGACCCCTGAAAGTAAAAGCAAACAATCTGGACAAAACCTTTAAATCAGAAATATCATGCTTGATGCATTTACACCAAAACTTGTTAATATGGTCTTTTGCAGATACATTCCCCCCACCATCAAAGGTGAGTTTGGACAAGAGAGAGGCTGTCTTGTTGGGAATATTAGGTAATGAGTAGTGGAAAGCATGTTCCAACACAATGATTTGGGGAGCCATGAGAAATTAATTAAATTTGAAATAAAGAATCCTATAAGGCCAACTTGTCAGTCTCACCTACCTTTTAGTGCATTTCAAGATGACACAAAATAAAAAAATTATAAATATGGAATTATGACAGGCTGAGGGGTAAAACATTTAATCATTAAATTTACCTCGGCCTTCCTTCTAGCGCCATTTGTTGACGAGCAAAATTGACCTACCGTCAACTGGAAGAATAGATTAGGTTCAGGGTTGTCTAATTAACCCAAGCCATTTGGTATGACCTGTCCTGACGAGTTTAATGGCTTCGTTAGCCAACTAGGGTCCTAAAGATAGCAAAATGAAATAAACTAACTAAATAAAATATTCTAACAATCGACACAATAATTACAAATATTTATCTAAGAATGTGAATATACAAATGATTATGAACAATTTATATACAGTTTACAAGTTTGCATGAAATCTTGCGAAAATGATTGTTTGATAAAGTTTCTGAATCAAATATGAACAACATTTTTTTTTTAAAGATATTAAACAAATAAATACTAAATGAATACGATTGAAACAATGACACAAAAACAGTCAAAGCTAATTAATGTAATCATCGTTTCATTGATAAACAACTCTAAATAAAAGAAAATAATGCATCTACTAACCTCTAACTGATCAGTCAACTGAGTTTATCTTCCTGTGTTGTATGAGCTCCTTCTTGTCCTGCTTGTGAGGGAAACGTGTGACAGAATAATACTAGTACTTCCAGAATAAATTCAAAGAAGTGTTTGATGTGTTGGAGTGAGAATATAGCATCAGAATGATGACTAATTAAAAATCCCATGATCTTATGATAATCAATAACTAAGACCGAGAGAAAACTCAATTATGAGTATTGATTTTATCCATCATTTAACATTAGGAATAAATTCAATAATAATAAAATGACAGATCAATCACATATAAAAAATGGAACAAGAAATTATGGACCACATATAACATTTAAAAGTATGAAAACACCATATGATGACAAGCTAAAGCTAAAATCAACCATAATAACATTCTCATAATACAACAGTAATGAAAGAACGAAATGGAATAAGAATCACAGAGGTCTAAATCCAAAGATGAATTGCTTTCCCATTTTCTTTCTCAAAATCACATGCCCATACTGTAGTCCTGGAAGATTTTTTTGGATAATAGACTCTTAAAGATGGAAAAAATTAATTAATACATAAATGATAGCAATTAACCATGTATTGATAAAAGAGACTAAAGCTAATTTAAATCAATGCATAATCAATTATTAAAAGAATACGAAGATATTATAATGAAAATAAAACCATTTTACTCACAGGACAAAAGCCATTAAGCAACCTGGAATTCCATATTCTTCTTTGAAAATACTCCTCCATTCTCCCAAAGCTTCCAACCATCCGTTACTCCATTTGAAAAGAAGAAAAGTTTAAAAAATAAATAATATACAAAAGAGAAAGGATAAAAATCCTCCTCTCAAATTCTTGGATCTCTATAGCTTTGAACTTTCTCATATATTTATACCATGAGTGAACAGTTTGGGCGTCACTAATAATTTTCGCCACATAAAATTTTCCTCGTAAATATACCGAAATATCTCTCAAATCGTGCATTCGTTTGGGAAAATATGTATAAATAAGGTAAACGAGGCCATTTGGGAAATGGGTTTTCAACAAATTCCTCACGGTTTGGCTGAAATGAGTCCTGTAAAATCGTCTGTCTGATCTTGACGTCTTTCCAAATTTTATCTGTTGTTGCTCATAAAATTATTTGTAGCAATCCAATATTATTTTTGGATCAATCATCTTGAACATATTTGGATAATAAAATCAAGCCATGATCAGATCCATACCAAATAACTGATAATAGAAACATGTGAAACAAAAAGAAACCTAAATTAATAACCTAAAAATTGTGAATAAAACAAAATTTAGAACAATAAAATAAAAAATGAATTTAAACTGAATATAAGTTCTAAACAAACATTGCTTATAGTTTCCTTTCAAATATGATCTTAAAATTCTAGAAGCTTCAAGTTAATGGAGAAGACAAAAATATTAATTTTGGTTTTTTACAGAATCAAACAAATGATAGATAATTCTTTTTATTATTATTATTATTTTAATTTTGAAATGAGATGCAAATATGAAAAATGAATTTAATTAATTAATATCACCAAATGATTTTATGAAAATGAGAAACCAACCAAGATATTATTTGATAAAGTATTGAACACATTATTCAAAATAGTCAAATGTGCTAATGAGCAAAATAAAGAACACATAATCATAATTTAAACGAAAGTAAATAGTTGATGAAAATTAATGTTTTTGTTTAAATTGAGATTTCTATGCTCGTTTCTAAATTTTGACATATACTCTTGTAATGAATATCTCATACTATAGTGAATGTATTAAGTTTGTCTCAAAGCAAGCCAAGGTATGGAACTATTTGAAAATGTTGATTCTGTAGCTCATCATAATTATCAAGATTCTAATGGGGACCCTTTAAATTTTGTAAAAAATTAGGGGGAGTTGTTGGGGCCCAACACATTGGTTGTATGATTTCACTTGACATCACCTATCACTAGATCTCCATGGCCCCAAGTAATTAGGTAGGTCATCTTGATTTTCTTGCATTTTCATCTTGATTGATCATGATAGTTACTTTCATTTCATATTTCATTTTGCTATACTTGTATATTGATTTCATGTTTAGTTTAGAATTTTTTGAAAAAATGCTAAAAATTTTCTTTTCTAGATTAGCTTTCATTTTTTAATTTTGATATATATGGACGAAGGGTGATAGAACCACCCCATATTTTACGGTGTTTTTTTTCAGTGTAGGAACATGTCCACCAGGAGATGTTGCGGTTCTCATGCACTCTACGATGAGTACATGTCCCCAAGTAGGAGCCAAATGTTATCCCCAACTTCTAGGGATAGCTAAGGAGATGATGTCTTGAGGTCCTCAAGTTGTAGACATGGAGTACCGAGAGACAACTTGACCAATACTGTCCAATTGCATAGACATAGAACCACCTCACCACCACAACTCCAGGTTCATCACGACAATATCCACCACACTATCTTTGTCCAGAAGACATTGGGTCTTGATCCATGAGGTACAAGCCAGGTATTATGGTGAGTGTCATTTCAATATTTGAGGCATTTAATTTTGTTGCATTTAGAACTGCTTTTGATTATGTAACGCCTACTTCGACCTTATGCTCTTTACCCTATTTCACCTTGGTGGTTGACATTGTTCCCTAGTAAGTGGTCACCCTTAGGGATGGGTTTGTTACTGGGAGGTTCCCTTGACGAGTCATCGTGCCATTCCCGACCATTATTGTCACTTTCCATACTTCATCCTCACATCTCCTTACCTTTTGGGATTTTCGGGTGTATTGACCAAAGAAGGGGTTGCCCCTCATTTCATGGGAAGAAGGGGATGAAGGCCTAGAGGGGAGATAAATGGAAAAAGATAAAATCCTACTTATGAACCTTCTAGATGATCTCCCAAAGAGGTCTTGAGAGCATTGAAACACTTCTCCTTAAAAATCAAATACCTACAAAAGAAAATTAACATTATGTAAATGTCGCCACTTGTTGAGGTGTGTACACTTATGCACTGTCCCTTTCTTTCCATGTATTTGACACTTTGTGTACCTATAGCTTCAAGTTTCCTTGTGGTACTACCCCCCAATATAATCGATTCACCAATAAGGAGTACCCAAGGTTTTGGATTATTAATTAATTAATGACATTAAATGGGTTTGGAAAAAAGATGCATTGAAAATGAAGGTGCAACACACCCTCTTCAAAGACACCCATAAATGATAAACTACAACCCCTTGTATGTCATGAACCCCATGCCCAAAATTCTTTCCCCCATCCATATCATTGTTTCCACATGTCTTAGAGGGAGGTTCCAAATGGGAAGCACTCCTTTACCTAGGGGAAAATTAACCCAATAGGTCATCTTGTCAACCCTCTCATACCTAAACTTGGTAAGTTGCATAGGGCCTTTAAGAAATTTTTTAATTTGATGAGGTGGTTTTGGATGTACATGCTTAGGTGACTCTCTTATTGATTTGATTTACTCATCATGTTGCATTTTGTTAAGGTTTAAGCTATTATTAGGTTTATTTTCAATTCACTAGATAACCATAGCATAGATAGGATCACTGAGAAATACACAATCATAAGAGACACATCATTTATCCCGGGAAACCCTCATGGGGGAGAAAACCCAACAAAAACTTCCTTAATATAGTAGCCAATACAATGGCAAGCGATAACTCAAACAATACATAAAGTCCTCTCCAAGAATGCGCCTCTCTCTCTCTCTTCCTTCTTCTCCAACTACAGCTTCAAACTTGCGCTCTGATGAACAAGTGAGTGAGTGAACAAATGAGGTGCTAACCTCTCTTATTTATACAATCTGGTAGATGCTAAACTAAGGTGTCTTTTCACTGGCAGGGCCAACTTCTGATTATGGGTGGTTATAACCACTTTTAATATATTCTGGGGCCGACTTCTCATTTAGCCTATTACAATTAGGGTTTGACCAATCCGCAAAAGGGGATTTGGTCATTTACAATACTTGACATGATCAATCCACAAAAGGGGATTGATCTAATTAATAATAAATATATT
>SNQJ01S0022173.1:30540-47931 GCA_010110895.2 Picea sitchensis | reverse complement strand
ATCGGTGTAACCACTCAGTCTGAAGTCATGATCTCTAGTATAATAGAGACCAAAATCCAATGTACCTTTAAGGTATCTCATCATGTGTTTTGCAGCAACAATGTGAACACATCTGGGTTCTACCAGATACTGACTCAAAGAAAAACATATATCTATCTTGGTATTTGTTAGATACATCACTGAACCAATAATTTATTTGTATAGAGTAGCATCAACCAATTCTCACGAGGTATCTACCAGCAGCTTCAAATTTGTTTCCATGGGTGTGTACATGGATTTGCATTTCAACATATCAACCCTTTTTAATTTTAACTGCATACTTCCCTTAGTTAAGGAAGATCTTCTCCGTGCTCTTGCCAAACTTCAAGACCTAAGAGATAATGCATTTAGGTCTTCCATCAAACTCTATGGTGAGCTTCTTCTACAATCCGTGATGATTTTTTCTTCATCTTCTCAAGGATACATCATCTACATATAGTAGTAACATCACTGACTCATCATTCACAACCTAGAGATAAAAGTTAGAATCAACTTTACTCTTGGTAAAGTCCAAGCTCTTCAGGAAACTGTCAATTCTACCATATCAAGCTCTAGGAGCGTGCTTCAATATGTACAGATCCTTCTTCAACTGGAAGACACGAGCATTTCTATATTCAATCTTCAAATCAATTTTTATCATTACATTGTACCAATCTGATACACTTTCTCAGCTGCAACTCAATCTGCACAATCATGTGCTAGCTCTATGTGATTTCTACAAAGCACTTATCCGTCTCATCGTCTGGGAGTATGTCATCTACTCTCTTTGCAACTGTTCCTTCTAGAACTGAGACTTTGCACCTGCACTAGCTCTAAAGTTGAGAATGGTTGCACCATTCTCACTGTGACTACTGAAATCAGGGTGTAACTCCTCTACTCCATCATGGCAACAACTTCATCTGGAACTGAGAGTGGCTCAATAGAGGATACCGAAGGTAGCTCTTATTCTTTCATGGAGGTAACTCTATATTTTATTGTAGTCATGTCTCTATGACCCAACTAATGTAATGCACCAACTTCCACTCAAATTTAAATATGGGGATTTCTCCCCCTGCATCTCATACTATATATGAATCATGGTTGTTCTAGTTGTCTTCATAAATATTGGAACTATTTCTTCAATTACTGGAGTAAGTGTCTCGTCATAGTCTTCTCCCTCTTGCTGGGAGAATCCTTTAGACACACATCAGGCTTTGTACATATGCAACATGCTTGATCTGTATAGATCAATATTGGAAGTCAATACTGACTTCTCTTCTAGTCTCACAGAAGAATCCATATCCTAGTCTTTCTGAATGGTTTCTTTTTCTGTTATTGAAATAAGGGAATCTTCCCAGAAGATTTCATATCTCCTAAAAGTTTTTGAAGATACGATATAGTCTTCTCACGACATCTATCTCCCAGTCCTGGAAGTTGTCTCTTCATCTAATCCTTTATGAGATCAGGCTTACTCTCGATTTCTTCTGAGTCTACAAGGACTTCATCATCTCTTACAAGGTATACTTGGTGTTCAATACCAAGTCTAAATATGAAACATGGAGTCAGGCTTCAAACGAGTTCTGCTTTCTGTCAAGGTGGCTTCATTAACCTTTTAACAATTCCGCTGAGATTTCTTGTTCTAATGTTCGGTCATCTTTGGAGCCTTCTACTCCTTTCAATCAATATTCATATGAGATACTCCGAATATCCAAAAGATAGCTTCTCCTTCATCTTCTTTGGTACATGAGTGTATATGGTCATGTACATTGTATACTTCAGGTCTCATCTAATATGTTGGCTTCTGCAACCTTCACTATAACTTTCTCAGGGTTATCACCTGTGACCTAAAACAAGGTCAACAAAACAACAAGCAATAATAATACTCTTTTGATAATAGTAAATAAAACAATAGCACGAATAATCATCACAATAGCTCCTTTAGAGCCTTCACTTGTGACCTGTCTGAAGCAAAGATCAAAAGTAAGAGATACAATATGAANCTCCCCCTGCATCTCATACTATATATGAATCATGGTTGTTCTAGTTGTCTTCATAAATATTGGAACTATTTCTTCAATTACTGGAGTAAGTGTCTCGTCATAGTCTTCTCCCTCTTGCTGGGAGAATCCTTTAGACACACATCAGGCTTTGTACATATGCAACATGCTTGATCTGTATAGATCAATATTGGAAGTCAATACTGACTTCTCTTCTAGTCTCACAGAAGAATCCATATCCTAGTCTTTCTGAATGGTTTCTTTTTCTGTTATTGAAATAAGGGAATCTTCCCAGAAGATTTCATATCTCCTAAAAGTTTTTGAAGATACGATATAGTCTTCTCACGACATCTATCTCCCAGTCCTGGAAGTTGTCTCTTCATCTAATCCTTTATGAGATCAGGCTTACTCTCGATTTCTTCTGAGTCTACAAGGACTTCATCATCTCTTACAAGGTATACTTGGTGTTCAATACCAAGTCTAAATATGAAACATGGAGTCAGGCTTCAAACGAGTTCTGCTTTCTGTCAAGGTGGCTTCATTAACCTTTTAACAATTCCGCTGAGATTTCTTGTTCTAATGTTCGGTCATCTTTGGAGCCTTCTACTCCTTTCAATCAATATTCATATGAGATACTCCGAATATCCAAAAGATAGCTTCTCCTTCATCTTCTTTGGTACATGAGTGTATATGGTCATGTACATTGTATACTTCAGGTCTCATCTAATATGTTGGCTTCTGCAACCTTCACTATAACTTTCTCAGGGTTATCACCTGTGACCTAAAACAAGGTCAACAAAACAACAAGCAATAATAATACTCTTTTGATAATAGTAAATAAAACAATAGCACGAATAATCATCACAATAGCTCCTTTAGAGCCTTCACTTGTGACCTGTCTGAAGCAAAGATCAAAAGTAAGAGATACAATATGAANTGAAATGAGATCAACACTCTTCTAGTGTTGTGATCAAACATTCATCCAAGGTAACCTGGAATCAACACAAGAATTTTCTCCTAGAGGAGATGTTAGTTGTATCTGGTAAATGATTACATTAAGCATTTATCTTGATATGCTCACATGCTACCAAGTATAATACTTTTCAAGGACTGCTATCTCAACTATAGTGTTCACTTGTAATGGGGTAGTTATCAACTTTGTCATGTGCAACTTTGAATCTTATCAACTTAATTAATCGAACCTGGAACCCAAAGTCTTGTCCTCAAGAATGAGTGTGTTGCTTTTATTCCAAGTTTTCTTCACTCAAGATGACAAGTGCTTTCTTCAACTTGTCTTATGTACTAAGACAATATGCTATCTTGACAAAAGGTTGGATTAGAGAATTAACTTTAATCCATTTAATACCTTAACTTTAATTTTTGACCAAAGGTTAGTATGATGGTCATAGCTTCAACATGAAACCAAGATCAAAATAATGTCATAACAAACATATGAATATTAGAATAATCAAACCTGGGTTTCATTATTCCTCTGAATGTGTTGGATCTTGAGATCCTTTTGGATCTATGACAAGAGATCCCTTCTCCTGTAAATACCCTTTAAAGATTAAAAATTTAAGCATATGTGAGTACATGGCTCTGATATCATTTGCAGGTAGTGGCACCATCTAGTAGCAGCGGTAATAATTACCAACTCTTAAAAAATTCAAGGGTGACTACAACTGGTACTACAATTGGTACTGCTACTGCAACTGATTCTGTAAATGCAGCTACAACTGAAACTTAGGGTTTTATGAGGAAACCCTAATTTTTCAAACTTCGAATTTTGAAATTTTGATCCATGGGCTAGATGTGCTGAGCTGAGACGAGTAGGCTAGTACAGTCAGATTTCTGAAAATCCAAAATTTCTCCCCTCAAACTTGACCAACAGATTTCTAGACTGGTGCTTCTGGTTTTCTGGTACATTTGGTACTCTGGTACTTCTGGTTTTCTGGTACTTCTGGTACTTTGTGAAAACTAGGGTTTCTATTTTCGGGAGATCTACCCACTGAAAAGGTGTGCTAAATATGCCAAAGTGTTCCTTGAGGCAGGGCACACTTTTCTAGATGGATTTGGGGTTGAAATTCTTCTTCAATAAAAATCCCTAATTTTCATGTATGACAATGGTGACATTTTTCTTCTTCTTGTGAAAGATGCTCTCTTCAGCTTAGATCTGGTACCATGTTAAGGTTTAAGATATTATAAGGTTTCTTTTCAATTCACTAGATAACCATAGCATAGATATGATCACTGAGAAATACACAATCACAAGAGACACATCATTTATCTCGGGAAACCCTCATGGGGGAGAAAACCCAAAAAAAACTTCCTTAATATAGATAGCCAATACAATGCCAAGAGATAACTCAAACAATACAAAAATTCCTCTCCAAGAATGCGCCTCTCTCTCTCTTCCTTCTTCTCCAACTGCAACTCCAAACTTGCACTCTGATGAGCAAGTGAGTGAGTGAACAAATGATGCGCTAGCCTCTCTTATTTATACAATATGGCAGGTGCTGAACTGAGGTGTCTTTTCACTAGCAGGGCCGACTTCTCATTCTGGGTGGTTATAACCACTTTTAATATATTCTGGGGCTGACTTCTCGTTTAGCCTATTACAGTTAGGGTTTGACCAATCCGCAAAAGGGGATTTGGTCATTTACAATACCCGACATGATCAATACACAAAAGGGGATTGATCTAATGAATAATAAATCAAAAATAAATATAATACCTTTTGCAGTTACAATATTTCAACACATTTGACTTGAGATACTTGGAGGGCATATCTATTTGTCTTTGCAGGACCTAGCTGGTGGACAATTTTGGAGGAACAAGCCTAGCTTGGGATTCCATGGGGCTTGAATCCCACAGGTTGGATACCGGGGCCCACTTGCTGGATCATGAATACATGGCTTTAGAGGCCTAGATGAAATCATGGAGGATTTATCCTAGCCCCTACCACCCAATCATTTTTCCCAAGAAGGCCAAAACGTCACCCTTGAGGGCTTGACATCATAGTGGGGCTAGGGTTTGGTGGAGGTTGAGGACAATTGACATGTTTTGGAGGAAAGAGCCCATGAATTGTGGATGAGATGGATTGGATCGAAGACAGTTGGCCTTCATAGGATTATCTCACCCATCTCCAACTCAATGACTTGAATTAAAGTGCCAAAAATTACCCAAAAGGAGGGTGACGTCATGTTTTAGGGTTTCTTTCATGTGCAAATTATGAATTTAGAAAGTATTATTTTGTGTAAAGGGGAAATATTTGTGCTTTTGACCCCTTATATTGTGGTTTACCCTAAATTATGTGGACAAACTATGTTTCAAAATTTTGTATAAATAGAGATCATTTGTATCTCATTTGATCATAGCTCTCCCATTGTGAGAAGACTATGTGGCTGAAATTTTCGCTATATTTGAGGATTTTTGGTATCTATCTCTCTTGAAAATGATTTTTGGTGTATCTCTTGATGAATGGATGAGCTAGGGTGGTGTGAAACTCTTGGATACTCGTGCTCTTGCTTATGGATGGTTGTCTTGGTGAAACTAGTGTTTGATCTTGCAACTTTTTTGTTTTTTGGTAAGGAAAATCTGCATTTCTCTTGCTTATTTCATGATATTGTTGGCCATAAACCCTAGGAGGAGTATAATTACATACACCCTCCATCAAGCTCTTGTCATTTACTAGTTTACAAGTCTCTTGTTGTAAGTTATCTTGGATGCGTACAAGTGTGTACACCCTCCTTGATCTATCTTGAAGTTGGTTTACATACCCCAGGGAGTAAGATGATTTACATCTCTAGGGTTTTTATTGATCTAACTTGTGTTTTAAAGACTCCATTCACCCAAATCTCAAAGGCACTAATTTGAATTTTGCATTGGAAAAATAAATTGCTTGCCTTGGTAAACATGATTTAGTAAGATATGAATCTTTTTCAAGCTGCAATATTTTGTTGATGCCTTGGGATTGCTATACCCTCTAGAGCGTCTCACATAGATTAATATTCTTTCTGTTGTTATAAAAATTTATATACAACCATTAGGTCTGCAAGAACCCTAACACATTTTCATTAATAACTCACTACTCAACAATCTAAAGTTGCTAAAAGTTTGCTCCTATAATCTACTAAGACTAACACAAATTTTTTTGGGTGGTTTGTTGGCAAGTTTTGATGGTTGATTTCTTGACTGTAATAAATTGAATGCTACAGACATAAGACTACAAATAACATCTCTGCGACACTTTTTCTTTCATCCTTATTTCATGCTAGAGTCTTTCTCTTTCATTCTTGAGTTGAACTAGTATTTACTAGCTTGTCTCTTGCTTATTCAAATAGACTTTTAGCATCTTTATTTGTAGCTCTTATTATCATTTTATTGCTGATATATATTATTGCTTACTGCTGCAATTAGGGACATCAAGCTTAACTTGCTTGTCCACCTAACGTATTATATGTATACATGGCTTTTCATTTGTCTTGGGCAGGTACAATCACCCTTTGCAGGTACTCATATCTCTTGGAAACATTGGATACCATCAAGACTCTTTCCCAAGCATTTTCCACACTTAGTATCTTGACCTATAGAGGCTACAATTCCATCATACCACTTTTCTTCTCTTTCCACCCTAGGGTCACCGAGATTCCCCCCTTTAGGTGATTACTTCATCTCTTAAGTGATAGGAATATCTTCCTAAGGTGACAATGGGTAGGTGTTCTCTTAGTTGTCGCCATTTTGTGGTTGGGTCGGGATTTTCCCAACCTACAAGTTGTGCGATAACAAACACCATCTAATTTTAATTTGGGCATTTTCATTGGGGCTTGAAGTCATTAGCGACAAGTTTCCTCTCCATTCATAGCAGAAATACATCAATTTCCCCTGATTTATAGATTCTATAGGTGTTTAATGTCAGTTCATCTATTCACACTTGATAGAATGTACTATGTACTTTGACATCCATTTTCATTATCGATGGGTGGTCTCACATTTGATAGTGATATACATCAATGACCAATAATCAAACAATTTCTCTCATGTTCAACACCAAATCATTTATTCACATGGTGTAAATTTGTGCATTCGGTGATTTGGATTGAATACCTTGGGTCATGGTAGCATCTCATTCTTATGATGCTACCCAAGCTATATATATTGTACCACTTACCTATATGACATTGGTACCATTTTGGAAAACCAATTTATAATTTCACTCATTTCCAGTTGTTCTCCTGATATATACTGAGACATAGATCCACTATATATTTACTCATGGCTATGATCTATATTTGATGTGGATCCATTGTTTATTTTTCATGGTCATGATTATGAATTCTCCATGATTATAAATTTGTTATATACTTCATGAATCCATAGTGTGCTTGATTTGTCATCCATGATTGCCTTTCCAACAAAGCATGGGTATGCCCGCCTTGGGGAAGAGAGTAATATGATATTTTGGTTTTGTTTGTAGTTGCTCCTTTGATCTTGAGTTTATTGGACTTCACCTAGTTCCACTTATCTATTTCTTTTGTTGTATTATATGTACTTTAGCCATGAGATTCCCTTATGACATCATACATTAGGGGCATCTATTATAACATTATTTGGTCACCATTGATCATTAATGATTCCTTTGGCCAAGATATATCTAGCCTAGTATCATTGATCCACTCAGATCAACTTTAAAGAGACTTTTACTTAGTATACGTGTTTTCTCTTAAGGAAACATGAGTATCACATGTGATTTCACTTCATGCAAGGTGCATATGAATTCTAAAAGTTGCAAAAAATAATAAACGTGCATTAATTTTGTCCTCATGAGTGGGAATTGCGTGTTTCTTACACTTGTGAAACTCAAATTTCCATTGCCAATGAACTTAACCAAATGATAAGAGTATAAATAAGATTAATATATTGGAGAAGGGTAAAGTGACTATTGTCATAGGGGTAGACCTAGGGTTCAACGCTACAACAACACACGAACAAAACCCTAATTGTCGACCCTTTCGATAACACCTGTGAAGCAAATGAAGTCTCACCCGAGGTAGAGGCAGGGATGGTTGCAGGACTCAGATGTTTGCAACCTTAGCTGGGACATAGATCTGTGATTCTGACACTTAATAGAGCACTTAGCAGTTAACATTCATCAATGTTCAGTTCCTAGTTACAACGCAGTTAAACCCTAATTACAGAGCATCGCAATATTCAACCAGATCTAGCATCTACAACACTTAGCATGACGAACCAAATTAGATCTTAACAGATTCAACACTAAGAACATGTATATAATTCACATCTAACATCCATCCATATTATTAAGCACTGAGCATTGACAGATCATTCATCTATATTAAAGCACTAAGCACATTAACATATAAGCACATCACCACATTGCACAAAGCAGGGAAACACAACATGTACGTGGTTCACCCCCACCCTGGGGCTACGTCCACCAACTATTCTCTTATTTATTCTATTGGATCAAGCTTCTTATATGCATAGAGCATCCAAGTTCCACTCCACAGAGGACAAGAGATCTGCACACTTCGCTGGATCCTCCTTCCTTGCGTTACAACACAAAGCCTTCCACAATCTGTTACAACCACTTGCACTTAGTTCTACAAGTCTCACACAGTATGCACAAAGCATCTACAATCCATACTTATCACTTATCCCAATATCACACAGACATGCTCTTCCTTAGCACTTAACACAATTTGCAACTACTACCTCTTACATTACCTAGACATCTATTTATACTTTACAAAATAGGCCTAAACATGGGTAAACCCATGGGCCGACATACCCATACCCGTTACATAATCCCAAATCCCAAAAAGGGCCCTAAAAGGGGCCGCGATCCCATGATCTTCGCTTCGTCTTGTGCTCTGCCTTCGACAGTCTGTCGAAGTCCCAAAATTAGGTCAAACATGACCAAGAATCCTCAAAACTTGGTCAAGGGCCAACAATGACCATTCTACCTTATGCTGGTGCATTATATTGAGAATCTAGCTTTGAATTTTTATAATCATTCCTTTTTGTAGAAAACATTGTTTCTAAAGTTGACTCTCTTACTCAGAGTTTGGATTTAAACCCTTGCTAATTTTTCCATCCACATATAGTGAGGAGTTTTTATCAGAGTTGAAGTCTATAAGTGGTCGAGGCAATGAGGAACTCAGACTCTAGTGATGAAGGTGCTGACAATAAATCATGTATTGCTTCATAGTTGTATTTTCACTTTTAATAAATATACGAAGATCTCTCCCCCTCCCCCCAAAAAAACAAAGTGTTGTTTTCTATCTAATTATTGATCACATGATTTGGAGGAGAAATTAATTACTTGATATTAAGTAAGATTAGTTAGTTAAAAGTTTTCTTGTTTGATTGTCATTTATACTTTATGCTTTAAATGGTTAGGAAGGTTGTGCATTGATTGTTTGCAAATATTTGGAGAATTTTCGAGCATCTCGGACTTTATCTAGACAAATTAGATCTAACCAATAGACCAGTCAACCGGTCAAAGGTGTTATTCCTTATCTATTTCTTGTATCTTTGACATAATAGTTGAATATGGAAAGTTGGGTAGTTTATCTTCTATATTCTCTACCATTGATTTGGCCCTAGTCGATGGGGGATTATTCCTTATCACACTTTGTGATCATAAAAAGGACTCCATTATATATTGGCCTAATTTTACAGATGAATTGATAGCACATTATGGGATATTAAGAGCAACAACTTCTTTAACTAATTGGAAAATCTTAGGCAAAGAGGTATAGTTATAGAGCACATTCAACGCTTCTAAAAGGTGAGTCTTAGAGTGAAAAACATTTATAAGGAGAATTCGTTGGATTTCTTTATGTGCACTTTAAAGGAGAGAATTCACACGAGGTGCATCTCTTGGAACCTAAATCATTGGAGAATGCTTTCAGTATAGAAAAAAAAATTGAAAGTAAAAATATGGCTACTACAAAGGTTGCCACTAACACCTATAGATAGGTAAATGTTCCCATTCCTAACCATAAGGTTGACATCATACCAATAAGATGAAAGAAGAACAAAGGGGCCACTATGTTTTAATTATGACTACAAGTACAATTAGGGGCATAAGTGCAATGATAATAAATTATTCTATATGGATTGCGAAGACGAAGAAGAACAAGAATTGGAACCTTCTAGAGAACTCGAAGAGACTACTCCAACCATATCTTGTCATCATTTAGCTAGAATTAGCAGTCCCAAATTCTTAAGATAGAAGGATATATCGAAAGAAATAAGGTATGAGTGTTGATTATAGTAGTACCTATAACTTCATTAACTACAAATTGTCCAAAATTCTCAATTGCTTTATATATCCAACACCAGAGTTTCAAGTAGTGATTATAGATGGTGATAACATAAATTGTTTGAGGATGTTTCATAGCATTAAGCTCCCCGCGGGGGATTATTTTTTGGATATCCCAATGTTTGTAATCCAAATGGGTGGTGCTGACATGATTTTATGGGTTCAATGGTTACAATCATTAGGAATAGTGGCTTTTGATTTTTATAAACTTTTCATAATAGTTTCCTCAAAAGGAAAGAAAATTAAACTTAGAGGCATCTAAGGGAAATCCTCTAAAGTGAAAACCCCCCTATGGACTACACTAGGGTTCAACATGTAGGCAGATCTAACCGTCTAAAATTATCCTACTCTTTATACTACCCCAACTATACCCCACATTCATACAAGAAATACAATATGAAAAGATCTAGTAACTCTACCTTAAACTCCACGTCTGACGTTGATCCTTTCGCTTTCGATTACTCCTCGACTACAAGTCTCCTCCCAAGGATGACCTGCATTCACTAACAGAAAAACAAAGAACTACGAACATGCATCTCACATATGAATTAGTGGGTTAGATGTCAATATAAAACATGAATCAAACATGAAGATTGAACACATCATATGGCGGGACAGAAAAAAAAGTACTTCTTTTATTAGAATCACAAAGTTTACTTACAATGAGATCGATGACTACTCCTTGAACCTGGTTCAGGATCCTCTTCACCAAGCTCCAACTGTGCTTCCACGTATCTTTCTCCTCTTCAGTTTTCTCTAGGGAATGGATTAGGCTTGCGATGGAGGAAAAAGGCAACAATAGGGAATTCTGGCTTAAAACTCACAATGTGGCTGCAAATTCTTGGGGCAAGGGGGGAAAGTGAAATGGGCAGAGTTTCACTATTCTTATGATTATATTTTTAATGAGACCACAAAACCTCCTTTTATATGAAAAAAGGATGGTTATTCGGTTGGGTGACGGGCTATAGGCGGTGGAACAGTTAGGAAATTTCCCAATAGCCCATAATCTCAATGAATTCGTTGCAACTTTTAAATTTTTGCAACATTTGTGGGTATATGAGAGCTGTAATGGTGAAGCTAGTGTACGTACATGAGATGTAGTGGTGCAACAAGCGTTTGTATGCGGGCAGTAGTGGTTCAGAGCATGTACATCTTCAAAAATATGTTTTTTAAAAAGAGCTGCTCAATGATGGCTTGGAAAAAATAACAAGTAAGATGACCTGATGCCAAGTATGCATGTATGGTGCAATTTAGGGTTATAACAGATGCCCCCTAATGTGTGAGGTCAGAAGATCATCTGATGGCCGAAATACATTACAAAATCTTCACCAATGTACGAAGCGAGTGAGCCTAGGACCAGAGTTCGAGAGGTGCCATCTGCAAAAATAACAATTGTCTTACTGAGGCGGGCATACCCATGATTGGGATGAAATAAATCATGGCTTCCAATCAAATACATTGAAGATCCATGTCATATAAATATATAAAGTGTATCCGCGAGCAATACACAGTGGATCTACATCTCAAAATCAAAGATATACATTTATAGTATCCATCTTCAAGAAGCTAGTGACGCCTGATGGATGGAGATGAGGCTTTCAGAGCTCAAGAAACAAATTCAAGATCTTCAAACTCAGGTAGGAGTGTAATGTGAGTGTATGAATTCACTACCCAGAGGTCTTCGACGGCTCGTCGGGAACATACAAGAGGACCTCGGTGATCAGGCAAAAAACTTCATTGATTTTGAACAAGGACTTGATTGGAATTTCGGGATGGTCGGGCATGAGGGAAAGAGACAAACTGCAGAAGGGCCGACTCAGGCCAAGTAAAAACTTCCCTTGGACAATAGCATGACAGATGATCAGAATCAAGCATCATGACATTGACATAAATTCACGATGTAGGAGGCAACGCAAACTCTCCACGTGTTTGGAAGAATAACCAAACGAAGGAGGACACAACTCTATGTAGCGAGAACAGATTCCTAAGGTCATATTAAATCCCAAATATTGATGAAAAAATAGAAGGATGTGCTTTTTCCAAGGGCGACTCATTGTGCTACCAAAAAAAGAAAATAAATTTTCCATCCTCTTTTTGGGGTATATTTGATTTTTTTGTCTTTTTCAATATTTTTGAAGAGCTTGAAAAAGAATAAAAGAATGCTACGTTACAAAGGAGGAACGAGTGTCGCAAAGCATACTAGTTCCAAGCGCAAGGAACACACTAGTGCTCAAAGAAAGGAGACATTTGCAGGAAAAGGGCACTCGGAAAAATTCCTCCATGGGTCAAGGTGTCAGGTCGTAGAGGCAAAGTGCTACAAGGCTTGCGTATAAGGCATGATTCGAAAGGTTCATTTGAGAGAAACATGGAGCCGAAAATAGGCCAAAGATGCAGATATGAAAATGCGATTAGCAGGACACGATGAAACCCCCTTCAATGTATTTTTCACAAGCCTAGAGAAGGTAATCTCGGTGGTTTTTCATTTTTAGAGAGTCTAAAAAAGAATAAAAGAAGACTTCGCTGGGGTACCTTTTTCGAAGGTAGTCTAGTCGGTTCGAAAAAGGGGTAAACTAGCATCGAAAAGACATCTATTCAAAACCATTTTAATGAGTGTGACAAAGACAATATCACCAGACAATATTTTCAATTTTAAGGAGTCTGAAAAGAGCTTAACTATGGAATCGCTGCCTTTTTCTAGATTTAGTCTCCTTAGCTCGAAAAGTTAAAATTTGCTAAGGAGAAATCTCCCGACGAGATGAATCTACGAAGGTGTACCTTTTTTCTCCTTTATCTATAGGCTAGAAAAAGGGGTAAACGCATGCCAGTAGATGTTTTTCTGAACCAATTAACGAGTGTGAAAGAACAAGGTCACTCGACGATCTTTTCAATTTTAAGGAGTTTGAAAAGAGCTTAACTATGGACTCCGTAGGGGATGTTCTTCTGGACCATTTTAACGAGTGTGAAGAAACAAGATCACTCGAAAATATTTTCAATTTTAGGGAGTCTGAAAAGAGCTTAACTATGGACTCTGTGGGGGTTCCTTTTTCGTAAATTTAGTCCCTCATACCCGAAAAAGGGTTAAACGTATATCCGAGAATACTCTTCTAGCGAACCGAAGTTCCTAGAGTATACCTTTGTTCGTACTATTGACCATCCAAACCGAAAAAGGGGTAAACTACCGCTGGAAAGATGTGCCTTCAAGTTTTAGTTTGGCGAGCATGAAGGACAACAAGATCACTCAACAATCTTTTCATGTTTATAGAGTCTGAAAAGGGCTTAAAGAAGACACTAGGGGGCTACGACTCATGTATGAAACTGGTTCAGGTAGAGCCCACTGCTAGGATTAGACCAAGAGTCTCTTCGATAGTCAACTTGGAAAGTCTCCCAAAAGGGAAGAAAACATAAACCATGGTGTAAGTCCTCCCACAGTATCGAAACCATAGTCATGGCTTCAAGGATAGCCTCATCTGAAGGCAATTCAAAATCCGATAAATCACGCAAATGAGGGTCAACAATCCCAAAGGGTGAAGTAAACTGACCATATTCCATATGACGATGGAGGCTCTATCCAAGACTGGCAGAGTCTATCAACGAAGAATCACAAGAATGAGGGCTTGAGGATATACACACAACAAGATTAGACTTAGAAGGAGACTCAAGATCACTTGGACCAAGAGGGGGAAGCAAGGGCTCCTATGCCCTCATTAGATAAACCAATGTATCAATTGCTGAGACCAAGTCTCGAGAAGGAAAACATGATTGCATAGGTTCCTTCTCAGAAGCAATTGAACACCGAGGATAAGACACCACATAATTAACCCGTGGCAGGGTAGAGTCTACACGAACACTAGGAACATGTAAAGGGGTAGTTTGAAATAATGCTGAATTAGGATGGTGATTATTAGATGCCAGCTGGTCAATAGTGACAATGCTTCCATTGTGAGGGAAATGCATCACCCAGAAGAGAGTAGACACCACAACTTTCATAGCATATACATAATCACGCCCGAGAAGCATATTAAAATATAATGGGCCTCGCACCACTATAACATCGACAAATAAAATATTCCCACCTAATGAGATAGGAAACTAAGGAAGAATTCCCAAATATTCACTAGGACGTCTGTCAAAATTCAACAACTCATGTGAAGCATACACAAGCTCGGGATATCCCAAGACTTTCCAAATTGAGGAGGATAAAATACTTGCAGAGGCTTCTTCATCCTCAATACATCGATAAATTTTTGTTGAATTAACTTCAACCCTTATTTGAAAGGGCGCGGAAGAAGGAAGACGAGGCTCAACAAGGTCATTCCAATAAAAGGAAACTATCCTAGGGCTTGGAGGGGGTTTTCTCTAAGTGAGCGGAATGCCCCCTTGTTCTGAAAGTAATGAACTGGAAATGCTAAAAACATAGTCGGTAGACACATCAATCTCCAAGAGAAGACTGGAATCAACCGAAGATTGCAATGGCGTGACCACTTTGGTAGACTCGACACTCTCCAAGAGAAGAGTGGGATCAACCGAAGACTGCAACGACGTGACCACTTTCTCAACCAATGGATGAATAGGCTGTGAGACTATATGGTCTAAAGGCACCTCAACCCCAAAAGAGGAGTGGGATCAACCAATGACTGCATCGACATGACCACTTTCTCAACCAATGGATGAATAGGCTGCAAGACTACATGGTCTAAAGGCGCCTCGCCCCACAAAAGAGGAGTGGGATCAGCCTATGACTGCATCGACATTACCACTTTCTCAACCAATCGCTGAATAGATTGTGAGACTACATGGTCTAAATGCACCTCACCCCCCAAAAGAGGAGTGGGATCATCCGATGATTGCATCAGCATGACCACTTTCTCAACCAATGGTTGAATAGGCTGCGAGACTATATGGTCTAAAAGCACCTCACCCCCCAAAAGAGGAGTGGGATCAGTCGATGACTACATCGACATGACCACTTTCTCAACCAATGGATAAATAGACTGCGAGACTACATGGTTTAAAGGCACCTCACCCCCCAAAAAAGGAGTGAGATCAACCAATGACTGCATCAACATGACCACTTTCTCAACCAATGGTTGAATAGGTTGCGAGAAAACCTTAGAAGACTCAGAATAAGAAGATCTTGCAGATAGGGACCACAATCTTTGTAACTCTGGAATTGTAGGGCACAAATGAGTAAGGTGATCTCCCTTGCAAAGCTTACAAGGGAACTTCCTATCCATCTAGATTTCTCAATAGAAACAATGCCCCCAACATGAATAGCAGTGGCTGGTTACACATCTCCAACATGACTTGCAGGGGTTGGTGATGGGTCGATAACATGACTCAAAGAGGCTACTGACCTATTACCAGTATGACTAGTGGTGACTGAATTTTTTCCCCCAGCATGACTTGCAGAGGCTGGGTGCTTTCCCCCAACATGACTTGCAGAGGCTGGGTGCTGGTCTTCAACATGACTTGCAAAGGTTGAGGAACTATCTACAACATGACTTGCAGAGGTTAGTGATTGAACTCTAGTATGTCTTGCAGGGACTAGGTTCGTGCCCCCAACATGGCTTGTAGAGGCTGGGTGCTGGTCTTCAACGTGACTTGTAGAGGTTGTCGACCTATCTCCAACATGACTCACATAGGTTAGTGATTTCTTCTTCCTATTATTCCTCTTTCTATTTCGTTTAGACTTCCGGTTACTAGTAACTGTACTTTCACCAGAGGCTGGAGAAGAGGAGGAGAAGACTTTGCTAACGAAGGAACATCAACATGGTGCCCATGACATAAAGTGCTTAATTGAGAAGCGCTAAGAGCATTCATGACATTTGGAATGGTTCCCAACCAAACCGGTAGTCCCACATTCAACCCAGGAATGTACAAAGTGGCCATCAAAGGGACACCAATGTTTACGAAGAAATGAAAAGCACAAGAATTCCCTTGTGAAGGGGTTCCTTGGTTGGTATCATCAGGAACTTTAGCCATGAAGATCTTATGCACAGGTTCTCCTTTTGCGGGATCGTTTAAATCAACAAAAGTCTCACACACTGACTCTTGGCGAACCAGTGGTATAAAAACGCCTATAAAGAGGCGGCTCCATGTTTCTAAGAGGAAGACCAAAAATTCCTCATGACCGACAGAGTGGGTGGTCTACCACCCTAGGTCAGAGACCCAAAGAAATGAATGACTAACTCACTATGGAAAACTAGGGAGCATAGAGCACACACTAAAAACTCCTAAAGGCAAATCAAGCAAACAACTATCCAGTAGGAAGAACAGTTATGCCAACCAAGACTAGAGCAACTTACCGGTGCAAATGAAACTCAAACATGGAAGAAACCTATGGGTATACTTTGTAAAGCGTGGCCCGACATCTGCCCTAGGTACCATGGTGTACCCTCGTAGTCACCTGTGTAAGTCCCTAAAATAAAGGCAACTAACTTTCCAGATCGCAAACAGTCACCGGGAAGGTAATCGACAGTTGGGTGGACCGCAATGAGTAGGGTATCAAGCCCAAAACCTATCGAGGGTATCAAAAGAAAGTGGTCCAGAAGACAACTTAGGAACTCGAACGAATTCGAGATCCACGAAGCTTCGTAGGCAAATGCAACCGACAGTATCCCATGAAAAGTCCTCTATATGCGTTCCCCACTACGCTTGGTTCAGATTTGGAGGGGTTATCTCTGCTACCTTTCCACACACGACATCGTGTTTATCCCTTGTGTTAGAGAGGGGTACCGGATAAATTTTACGTTTACTAGAATTTTTACACTCCCTAGATCTGACTCGTATGTTTGTTTTTAGGACTTGAAGAGTTTCCTCTCTGTTAAGCCCTAATATTGGCTCATTACCCCTTAATTGGGGAATATTATATTAGTAATGTTATTTTATGTCGGCTTTAGGCCATTATTTGTAATTATACCTCCTAGTCTCCTATATATACCAAGGAAACATTTTCATTTTGAATCATCTTGTACTTGAACATTTAAGTGGGGTAAAAGGAGGTTTCCCCCTCGAAGAGGCTTATTA